>CAUOFW020000787.1:0-193629 GCA_963454935.2 Ilex paraguariensis
ACCTATTTAATTGGATGACAGACCGGAACATCTAGTGTATGTCGGGTCCAGGTTGCTCAAGGAAGTCAAACACCTCTTTATCCGATTCCTAAAGGAAAATATCAAGGTGTTTGCTTGGAAGCAAAAAGAAATGTAAGGAATTGACCCATTAGTCATCATGCATAAGCTCTGCTTCGATCTGACCTTCAAGCCCATAAAACATAAATGAAGACACTTTGCCCTAGAATGCTAGATAGCTATAAATGAAGAGGTCTCTAAATTCCTCCACGCCAAAGCACCATTGGGGAAGTGGATTATCTGACCTTGTTGGTGAATGTGGTGCTCGTGAAGAAAAATAATGGCAAATAATGCCTTTGTATTGACTTCACTGACCTAATATGTGCCTGCTTGAAGGATAGTTTTCCACCCCCACTGATTGACAACCAAATCAGGATAGACCCCAATGACCAAGAAAAAAATTCATTCGTAACTGAGTAGGGGACATACTGCTATCAAGTTATGCCTTCGGGCTAAAAAATGAAAGAAGGGGCCACCTATCATTGGCTAGTGAATCGGATGGTCCAAGGGTTGAGTGGGTTATATATAGAAGTTTACATAGATGATATGCTGGTGAGGTGAGGTCACTAAAGGCCAACCTCCACATCCAGCACCTCAAAGAATCTTTTCAGATACTCAACATGTATAAGATAAAGCTCAATCCTACGAAATGTGCCTTTGGGGTCTTTGTAAGAAAATTCTTTGGTTTCATAGTCAATGAATGAGGCATTGAGGCCAATCCATAAAAAGTCCAAGCGGTGATTGACATGTAGTCACCCACAAACTTAAGGGAAGTCCAATGTCTGCAAGAAAGAATAGCAGCATTAAGCTGATTCATCTCCAAATTAAGTGACAAGTGTTACCCATTCTTTAAGATACTGAGAAAAAAAATTTATTGGGATGAGCAATGCGGGGAGGCATTCAAAGCTCTTAAAGAGGACCTCATCTCACCTACAATTCTAGTTAGCCCTCAAGAAAGGGAAGTCCTTACCCAATACCTTGCTGTGTTAGATTTCTCTACGAGTGTAACTCTGTTAAAGGAACAAGATAGAGCTCAATAGCCCGTTTATTACTGAAGCAGAGCTCTGAGGGGGGCAGAGGATAGGTAGCTAAAGATGGAGAAGCTGGTTCAAGCCTTGGTAACAATAGCAAGAAGGCTCATGCCCTATTTCTACGCTCATACGATTGATATCCCCACAGATCAAGCAATGAAGCAAGTCTTGCATAAGCTTGAGTATTCAAGAAGATTAGTGAAATGGAAAATTGAGCTCAGCGATTTCAACATCAAGTATAAGCCCAAAACCACATTAAGTGGCATGTTTTAGCCGATTTTATCACAAAATTCACCATTCTTATAGAACAGGAGGTACCTCAAGACTCAACGCACCTTGTCTCTGTCCTCCTAACATGGAAATTTTTGGTTAACGAGGCGTCGAACGAACAAGGTAGCAGAGCGAAAATGATCCTGACCTCACTAGATGGAATAAACTTGGAGTATGCTCTTAGGTTCAACTTTAATCTTCAAACAACGAAGCAGAGTATGAAGCCATGATAGCTGGGCTCAGGTTAGCTCATTCTATGGAAATAAAACAATTCATAGTGCCTCACAACTGTCTCATAATACACAATGCCTCACAACTGTCTCATAATACACAATGCCTCACAACTGGTGGTAATGGAGATTGAGGAGACATACGAAGCCAAGGGGAAAAGATGGCGCTATATTTAAAAAAGGTGCAAGATTTGCTAAAGAAAATTGTTAGTGCAAATTCCACAAGTAGAGAATTCCTAGGTCGATGCTCTAGTTAGGCTAGCCACCGCTTCCCATGAAAATTTAGACAAATTTATCCTAGTTGAACACCTAACCGAGCCCTTTATGAGTTCTAAACCAGAAAAAGTTCTCCCTGTTAGCACACATCCGATTTGGATGGACTCAATCCTAACTAATTTACAAAACAAAACTCTATCTGTAGATTCTAAAGAAGCAGCGAAGCTAAAAAAATAGGTCATCTAGATTTACCCTTATATGGGAAAAATTGTACATGAGAGGCTTCACATCACCTCTCCTAAGGTGCATTGGAGAAGGCGAAGAAACTAGTTCCTAAGGGAGATTCATGAGGCCATTTGTGGAAACTACATCGGAGATCGAACCTTAGCTTATAGGGTACTGAGGCAGGGGTATTTCTAGCCTACACTAGTCAAGGACACAAGGGAGTTAGTCAAGAAATGCAAGGTCTGGCAACTGCATGCAAACATCTCACACTGTCCACTAGAACTACTCACATTAGTGGTAAGCCCTTGGCTTTTCCAGCAATGGGGGCTGGATATATTTGGACGTCTCCTAGTTAGCACGGGGCAATGCAAGTTTTCCATAATTGTGGTCGATTATTTCATTAAATGGGCCAAGGTGAGCCCCTTGTGAGGATCACAGAGTAGAAAATTCAAAATTTTGTTTGAAATTTTATAATTTGTAGGTTTCGAATTCCAAGGGCCCTCGTCCACACCAGCCCTTCCGCAATCCAACAGGCAGGTGAAAGTCAACATCTGAACCATCAAAGCAGCTCTAAAAACCAAACTCAAACCCTCAAAGAGCCAGTGGGTGGAGCATTTACCATGGATACTATGGGCTTACAAAACCACTACCAAAGCAACCACAAACGAGATGCATTTTACTCTTACCTATGGCACTAAGGTAGTGGTTTCTATCAAAATAGGCACTCCATCTCAAAGGACAGAGTTCGCAGATCCAGAACGACAAGAAAAATCACTACTAGTTAATCTCGATCTGTTAGATCAGAAGAGAAATGGCACCTTGTAGTGCATTGTAAATTATCAGAGGAAAATAGCACAATACTGTCGCAGGAGGGTTAAGCAAAGAAGTTTCAAATTAGGAGATCTTGTCCTAAAAAAGCTCCTCCTGGTTGGGCAGGACCTTGCACATGGGAAGCATGGACCTAATTGGGAAGGCTCGTACATGGTTACGAGAATAGTCAGACTAGAAAACTATCAGTTGCAGACTAGAGAAGGAAAAGTCCAATCTCACTCATAGAATGCAGACCATTTGAAAAGATTTTACTAATAGGAAGTCTGGGTTAGAAAGCTAAAGAAGAAAATGATGGGTCCTTTGTAAAGATCTTTAGCAATAAATGAAAGATTTGGATCATTTCTTTAGAAAATACGTTGAGTTGTTAAACTAATAAACAAAAGATGAGCTCCTTGGCTTATATATGAAAGATGAACTCCTTAGCTCATAAATAAATAATAAGCTCTTTAGCTCATAAACAAAGATGAGTTTCTCAACCCATAAATAAATGATGAGCTCTTCAGCTCATAAACTAAAGATGAGTTCCTTAACTCGTAAAAAAACGATAAGCTTTTCAGCTCATAAACTAAAGATGGGTTCTCCAAACTTATAACTAAATGATGAGTTCTCCAAAATTACAAATAAACGATGAGCTCTTCAGCTCATAAAAATAAGACAATGAGTTCATTAACTCATAAATAAATAAAGACTCTCAGCTCATTAACAGAGTTCTTAAAGCTCAGAACCAAGTTTATGGAGACACACAGACCTCAAACTTGGCCTCACAAATAGGAGTTCTAAAATAAACTACTTCTAGAAGACCAAACACCCTTCTGGAAGTAGGGGGAAAGGAAAGAGACATATCTCCACACCTCAAGCATTAAGAAAAGAAAAATTACAAGCATGAAGAGAGGAAAAGATACTAGGACATAATTTTTCAAAGTCAATTATTATACAAAACTAGAAGAAAGTTACAAATCTAATAGTTCAAAAGTTACAAGAGCCCAAAAAGATAGAAAAACTAAGCATTTGTTGTAGGAGTAGGAGTTTCTTCAACACCACTAGGCAGTTCAGGATCAGCAACGTTCACCTCACCTTCAGGTAGAACAAGAGTCAAGTCTGACTACCCCTCAAGGAAGGAAGCAGTTGGGTCTAAACGTTCTTCAAGTAGAGTGGGGGCAGAAGTCTCCAACTCATCAGAAGTAGCTATTGATAGAGCAGGCTCAAAAGTCTCCACCTCATAAGAAATAACTGTTGGGACCACATCAGAAGCGGTCGTTGGCAGAGCTAGGTCAAAAGTCTCCACTTTAGCCATTACTATAAAATTTTTCTCAATAATTTCTTCCTCCTAAGGAGAATATTCTTATTCTTCCTCTCCATGGGGAGACTAGAAATCAAAGTCTAGCTTTAGGTACTTCTTCAGCAAAGGCAGTGGCGCACTCATCCTTCAGCTTCACTATGGTGGCATCCTTCTCAGCCATCTTGGACCTCTCCGTGTTAATCTCCTTATGAGATACAAAATTGATGTACTCAACTCCTTCAGTTCATCCTTCACTGCCTTGGTCACATCCCATGCCACCACCACATCCTTCCAAACTTGAACAAGACCATTTGTCTTGAGCTTGACCTCATCTACCTTGAGCTTGACCTCAATCTCTAGCCACTTTTTGGATGAGTTCAAGTCTTTCACTTCTGCCTTGAGTTCATAGTTCTAGAAGGCAAGCTCATCGACCTTAAGCTTAGAAGCTTTGAGAAATTCCCTAGCTTCCCCAGTAGCCTTCTCTATGGCTTGATCCCTATTCACAAGAGCTCCAACATGAATCGCCATCTATAAAGAAAAATGAAAATAAAGCCTCTTGCAAGTTAACCTCGAGAACGTCCGCCTTTGCCCATCTTAGCTAAAGAACTCTCTGGCATGCCAAGAAGTAACTTTGGGTGTACCTCTTCAGTAGATTTCAATGAAGGGAGGTCCCGAAGAGATGGAGCTATTGCATTGAAAGCCCTGACCACCTCCTTCAGTGTGGAAGAGGTCTTGGTGACCTCTATAGAAGAACTTTTAATTTTAGAAGAGGGGGAAATAACCACAGGGATGGGGACTTGGGGGCAGGAGGAGCCTTCTTGGGAGACTCCTTATTTGAAACCTTCTGAGGACGCTTCAAGTCATCGCCCAACCCAACCTCAACTTTTCTCTTCCCAGCAACTTTGGAAACTTGGTGTCTTCCTTCATTTTGGCCAACTAGGCACTCACGACATCAGCATTAGGGGTCAAAACATCAAGATCTAAAAAAAAAAAAAAGTAGCTCGACGGTCAGCTAAAAATTCTATAAAGTAAAGAAATAAAGCAACAAAATAGAGGTCTTACGAATAAATTCTTCTCCTCCAAGAGCAGATAAAAGTACAATAGCTTTCGAAGCCGTATTTGGCAAGGATTGAGGGTTTTAAAAGCCCGATGTATTTATTAGGATGAATACCTCAAAGAATAAAGAAGACATTAGTAGTTAAAGAATAAAGAAGAGATAAAATAAGGAGAAACTCAACTAAAGCACCTCAGCACGGACTCACCTAAATTATCTAGGTCTGACCAAGCTTGAGGTACTGGAATCGTGTTCTGGCATCCCTCGGATTGAACTCCCACTCCTTGCCTGACACAAAGAAAAATTTATTTTTCCATCCTTTGTGGGAACTCAGAAGGTCGGTGATTAAGTGTTTCGCTTTCACCCATTTCGAAATATAAACTAAGCCTTCTAGAAATGCATGAACAAAGGAACTGAGTAGAAACCAGCTAGACCATTTTTCTTAAAAAGGCATTGGAAACCTAAGACCATTCTCAAAAGCAACAAAGAAGAAGCAGGTATTCTCTGGGAGCTCGGTGTCATATCGATTGTCCATATTGAGACACCAGACATGCATGTCCCAAGGGAAGCAAAACTTGGTAGTAAGTGCACCAAGAAGAAGAGGGCTGACTTTGCTAGGTCTCGAGATGTTTGAGGTGCTCAGATTGACCTTAAAATCCTCAGTCGTGCCCGAGGTCCCAACCACATTCTTCCTAGATTGTTTCTTTTGAGACTTCTTGGGCTTCGTAGTTGGCCTAGAAGAATCAAGGGAGCCCCATCCCCAGTAACTTGGGTGTTGATTACGTCAACCCTAGAAAAGTTGTCTATTTCATCTCCCACGTCCCCAGATCACCTAGTTCATCAGGGTCTTCTTTTCCAGTCCATTTGCTATGACGGGATAGAAACTCAACCTCAAGAGATCTTTCAAACATGGCAAGGGACAAAGAACTCGTGGCCTCAAAAGAAGTAGGCATAAGGGCACAAGGGGAAAAGTAGCCAAAAGAGACATAAAGAGAAGGGAAGTTCGAGAAAAATTCCTCAAGGGGTCGAGGATTAAGACTCCAATGACCAAAGAGGAAGACCCTAGCTGTGGCATAGGGATCCAAGAAAAGGGGAATAGAGGACACAGAATGACCTTGACTCCTAAAGTAACATAAACGAAAGGTCAAGAAGTGGAGTAACCACCTCAGATTTGTAGGATCCAGGGTTGGACAAGAAACCCAAGGAGAGAGAAGTGAAGAAAGGAGCAAGACAAAAGACGTACCTAGAAATTGAAGATGATCAACGATTGAGAATCCAATGGGGGCACTAAGGAAGAATAGAACAAAGTTTAGAAGACCTCCAAACTATTTGAGCACTCACTAAGGTAGCCTGTATAACAGGAAATGAAAGGAAGAAGATGAAATTGCAAGAGACAGAGAGAGAAGGGTGTTTCTGGGTAAATGTGCAAAGGAATTCAAAGTAATAGGAAAGGCTGGAACAGTGGGGTCTTTTTGACTATTTTGCCCGTAAAGGCATTTAAGACATGTCTACCGTTGGACGTGTGGAACAAAGACGCTGAACGTGTGCTACAAACAAGGCAAGAATGACTCCTTGCACGAGTGCAACGCCAAAAATCCTAGGAAATGCCCCATCATGTGCCTCCCAAGTACAAACTGAGCTGAGCTTGTGTACAATAGTGTTCGTCATTCCCAACCTATGTTAGGTAAGGCTTACCTGGCTAGGGACTGGGGGACAACTAATGAGACCAAAAATTAGCCAAGGCTAAGCTCGGACATCTTAACTCAGACCGCTTAGTTCATGATCATTAGCTCGGGAGGCGCAAGTCAAGAATCATCACTGACATAACCCTCATGCACACGATGACAACGATAGCTCACACCTTCCAGAAGGCCATGTCACGCCTATAGCATATAACCCCTAACGGCCAAATATTCTGACACATAGGTCATAACATTCCCAAGGGGATCATTTTGATTATGCAAGGAGCACACTGGTTACAAGAGGATCACAGAGATGACGCATGACAACTGTACACTATAAATAGAGATCAAATCCCTCGTATTGTAATCAATCAAGCATCTGTGCCATTAATCGTGTGTAATTCTGTAACCTTCTTCCCCTAAGTAATAGAAAACTCCCCAGGAGTAAGAAACTCCATTAGAGTAAACTAGCCAAGTTTCTGAGCTGGTGAATCACTATAAATTTCTGGTCTACTCAGAATCCATTGTTCAAACTCCAAGAGCCCAGAAACTCTGACTGGATATTCCTTAACAAGATTTCCAAATCGTTCACCGCTACTTAACTACGTAAATCATAGCACCAGTGATATCTCATTTTTTCAGTTCCGATGGGGTGGAAGCATCTTGTACTGAGTTGCTTGTTAATGAAGACTAGCTTACCAGCTGAAGTTTAAAAAATGTGGGTTTGATTTTTCTAAAATTAGCAATTAGATGAATCACTTATTGATTTTTCTCAATAAGTGTTTATAAAAAATGCTTTATAAGAAAAACAGTTTTATTAAATAAGTATTATTTGGATGTTCAAAATTAAAAATTCTTAACTCAAAGTACTTTATAAAAAAGTGTGTTTGGATGGTAAAAATACATGTGTCACAATTGTTACTCTCATCGAAAGCGCACACACACATACTACTACTACACACATATACAAAAATTAATACACCAAAATACACACAAATAAAACTACACCAATATAAATTGGTGTATTGTGTGTGTCTACGTTATGTGTATTAGTGAGTTTATTTATGTTATGCGTATTAATGTGTATTTTTTTTGGTGTATAAGAGTGTTTTTGCATATGTTTTGTGTATTAATGTGTGTATATTATTTGGTGTAAGAGAGAGAGCGAGAGAGAGAGTATTTTATTAGGTTTATTTGTTTGTTTTTTTTTTTTGATATATTAATATGTATGTTTTGGTGT
This sequence comes from Ilex paraguariensis, assembly GCA_963454935.2. Classification (NCBI taxonomy): domain Eukaryota; kingdom Viridiplantae; phylum Streptophyta; class Magnoliopsida; order Aquifoliales; family Aquifoliaceae; genus Ilex; species Ilex paraguariensis. The sequence continues at coordinate 8,116 of CAUOFW020000787.1, forward strand.
ATAGATGTATGTGTATATTTGTTAGTGTATTACTATGTGTTTTTATGCATTTGTGTGTCTATGTTTTTTGGTATATTAGTGTGTATTAACACAGTGAATGAGTGTGTGGGTTTTTTTAGTGTATAAGTATATTTATGTGTGTTTTTAGTATATTAGTGGGTGTGAATGTGTTTGTGTGTGAACTTTGGTGTATTATTGTGTGTTTGTATGTGAACTTTGGTGTATTATTCTGTGTTTGTGTGTGTGCCTGTGTATATTTTCACATATTAGTGTGTGTATATTTTGGTGTGTTAGTATGTACATTTTGATATAAAATAAATATAAGAAGTTTTTAGCATTAAAATTTTTTTAGAAAAGTAAAAGTTTCTTCTTTTTTCTTAACTTCTATTTATTGACTTATTTAAGAGGTAAAATTATTTTTAACTTATTTAAAAGTAAGTTTAATAAGCAAAATTAAACGTTATTTTTTATTTAAAGTATTTACGAGAAATCATAAATCTTAAAAGCACTTTTCAAAAATAATTCCAGACACAGCTTATTAGAGAACAATTTTACTTCTTGAGGTTGAGATTCTCAAAAAATCAAGGGGTTTTTGGTGGTCAATCCAATTTGAGAATTTTTTTTGTGTAGAAGTTTAACAAGTATTCTTTTTGGTCTTAAAGAACAATTGAAATCATAAAGGCGAATTTATTTTTAATGACATGATTAGAGATATTACAAAAAAGACAGTGACATAAGATAATAACATTAGATAGTGATAGTGACGGTCACAATGAATTTTCATTGTCACTGTCCAAATTCTATAAACTAGACGGTGATAGTAACTTCTCATTGTTACTATCCAAATTTCGAAGGATAAATTTTGAACAAATTTTGCTCAATGTCAAATTTAGTCGGCCAGTACTACTAACACATTTTTTTTTTGGGTAACTGAAATTTGAATAAAATTTGAGTTATTAAATTTTTAATGTAGTATTCGAGCATATCATATAAGCAAGCTTCAGTATTCCAAACCAGCACAATGAAAAGCAACAATTTAAATTGTGGCACCACAGGGGGAGAGAGAGAGAGAGAGAGGGGGGGTAGTTTAGCCCCAAAAATTGGTTTAATGCAACGGACGAGACAAAAAGAATAGCAAGGCATTAGTTTTATAGATCTAGAGGAATCACAGTAGCCACGATAACCAAGAAGTAACTGTCATGTCCAGTAAGAGTGTTTTCACATATCCATAACAACAAAGCTTGTCGGGCATTAGAAAAATGTAGTAGTCTATGGTATCAAAAACGAATTAGATCTAAACTCTTTATGTTTGTTATTTAATCACTTAAATTTTTTGATATTTAAAATATTATACATAGACTCTATAAAGTTTATATGTGTATAACACTTAGATTTTTGTCGTCAATGTCCGTTAGTATATCAGTTAATAAATTATATTTAGACTTTCTAAAATTTATAAGCATATAACACTTAGACCCCTAAAATTAAAAATATTATATTTAGATCCCTTATTAGTTACAGAATTGATAAAATCTATTAAACGACTAAATTACTCCAATTAAATATAGAAAATATTATGTCTATTATAATTTGACCCCTTATTTGATTTTTTTAGTTTTATTTCGATAAATAGTATAATTATATAATAATTATGATTTTTAAGAAATAAATTGGTATTTTTTAATTTTATTTCAATAAATAACATAATATAACATGAATTTTGGTTGTAAAAATTAAAATATTAGATATTTTATCTTTGATTGAAATATTTTTAGTCTAAGTGTAATATTTTAAATTTGAGGAAAATAAGTGTTACATGTATATAAATTTTAAAGGTTTTAGATGTAATTTACTTACTAACATTGATGATAGAGGTCTCAGTGTTATGCACATACAAACCTGTGTGTAATATTTCAAATATTAGGGGTCTAAGTGATTGAATGACAATCCTCGTGATATTTGATTGTAATTCTCCCAAAGCAAAAAGAGTAATTTTATGGGTAGTTTTACCACTTTTGTGGGTGATCAATATGGATAGCAAGGTACCACAAAAGTGATAAAAGCAATTACTAAAAAGTGATTTTACATTCACAAAAATTGTAAAAACACTCACAAAAGTTGTAAATTACCCACAAAAATTATAAATTTTTTTGTTATAAAATGATCCATAAAAGTTATAAAAATATCATTAAAACTGTAAAATTTGGAGGTACGGTAACATAATCTTCTTCCAGAAAAATACAACCACTTCATAACAAAGCTTACAACTACCTAATGTTATTGAGATCTAATTTATTGAATTAATTTACTGATTTAATTCACTATAATCATTAAATTGACTGTGAATCTTATCAAACAATGAAATTTGGTGTTAATTCAACGATTATAATAAAGTTACATTAGATCAACAAATTATTTTAAATTTATATGTGCAAATAGTATCACCATAATAACAAAGCTTTCGTAACTACTCCAATATTCGATGAAGTACCTACCAGTCATGTCCTGTAGACGTAAGATACAACCAGTTCATAACAAAGCTTTGGATTCATTAATCAAATATCCAACACAACCAAACCTTCAGTCGTGCAAGTTTCCCAATAACCACATATTCTCACGGCGTCTATCCTCAATGGTGGCTGGAGGTGTCGGCGGTGAGTATGGGATTGGGGAGAGAGAGATATCCAAGGCTAATTCGGAATAGATTATAGAACATGACTTAAAAGTTTACTATTTATACTTCAATCTTTAATCGATCACTACTAAAATGTATTGACTTTTAATTTTTACAAAAATGAAAAAAAATAATAATTCATTATATCAATAACTTTGAATGTCAGTGTCAAATCTTGAACAACTTTTATTGAATACTGTTCCATGGTTTTGGCATGTGATGGTTATGTACGGTTGACAATGTGAGACCTGAATATGCTATGATATTTTATATAATAATGGAGCTTATGTATAATTTGTTAATAGTAAGTTTTGGATTAAATTGTAGTTAATGAAATTGTGGGAAGAAATGTATTGTCACTATTAAATATTTTTAGGGTTGAATTATAAGATAACAACTATATTGAATGAAATTTATTATTTGTCAGAAAAGTTATGTGTGGTATTTGAGAATAATGAAAATAAGGGGGAATTTTGGTGTGAATTAGGGGAAAAAAGTGAGTCATCTGTGACACCCCAGCTTTGTCCTAGCCTTAGAGGTTATTAGTCATTGTAATAAATTTGAGGAGGGTGGAACAAAAGGGTTGAACGGATTAGTAGCCCACACATACAGTGAACACATAGAGAGAATTCAGCAGTGAGGAAAAGAAAAGGCAGTGGAAAAGGAATTCAAGCTGAGAGATTTTGTCAAGAACCTAAAGCCCTTTTCTCTCTCTTATTCTCATAATTCTCTGTTAATTCTGGTTTTTGGGTTACGTTGGGTGGAGGAGAAGAACCAAGAACTTTGAATTCTTCTCGCAAGGGGGGTTTTGGCAAATTAGGGGAAGATTGATCACTTTGAAGGTAATATTTTTCCTTTAATTTTGGTGTTGGAAATGCATAAAAAGCATTCGGCGGAGGAAAGCACCGATAGAAAATGTGTTGTACCCCGTACAAAGGCCTACTCCCTTGGGATGAACCGGTACAACAGACCACTAACTAAGAACCGGTACAACTTGTACCAATACAACCCTGTTAAAAGTTCTAGTTTTTGTTGTGATGTTTCTGGCCTTTGTCTGGCTATTCTCAAAACCTCCCGGGACATCCAGTTGAGTTCAAAACAACTCCTTTAAGGTCTGTATGTTTACGAATACATGATTATGATTTAAATTCAAACCTATTTTATGTGAAACAGAGAATGGTTAATTGAGGTCTAAGTTTATCTTACCTCATTTGGGGAGGGTTTTAGGGATGTGGCAATTTAAACATTCATAATGTACATTTGAGGTATAATGTTTATATGGTGAATATTCATGTGTTTGTGATATAATGTGTTGCTTTTTGCATAGCGGATAAGTTACACCAATAACATAAGTTGGAAGATAGAAATTCAAAGATAGAAAAATACTAAAATAAAATACAAAGATATAACGTGGTTCGATACAGTATATCCACTTTAGTACATCATACATACATAAACCTTCATCAATGTATTATTTATTGAAAAATTGATTATTTGATAATTGATTACACAATACTCAACCCTAGTTATAGGGATAAAATACTGTAACCCAAATCTATTCAGATAAAACTTGATTTTTATATTTTCTATCACATGTCTACTATACATATTCATGGTATATTAAAACTGTTCCAATACATTTCTAATTCCACTTAGAATTCTCACATTGATTACCAAATAAACTCACATTCGTGATAATTAGAGAGTTTGGGTCAAATTCCAATAGGCTCCCTTAAACTAAGCTCTCCCAATTTGGTCATGCCCAATATCGGGCTTAGTACCCTTGACTTTGATCCCCAATTTTTTCAAGCACCTTGTACAAACCTGTTCTTTTAAGTCGTCACAATTCTCTCTATCTTTGAAGAACCTAAGTCTTAGCCTGCATCATCTATGCATCTCTGCCCGCATCTTACCTGTTCTTGGGTTATTTGAATGGCCCAATGACTCGTAACTCACGAGACACTACATCATTATTATTGGATTTATGTCAGCCCAATAGCTCTCAAACCATTAAAATATTGTGACTTTAACTCTAAGGGCCCAAAATCCCAAAGAAACATCTTCAACATAACTTGTGTTGTAATTCTTGAAATCCAAACAATCAGGAAACAACTTAGTCTTCTATTTAATTTCATACCAACTTTAAAATTTTTCTTGTGGATTCAAACAAAAATATGAATCAACTAATTTTTCAAGATTATGCCTTAACATACGTAGGACGGAATCAATCTTCATACCATGTCGTACAAACGTGGCAAGGGAGTCTTCTTCAACATGAACACCAACTTGATTGTTGGATTGCCAATAACTTATCATCAATCTAGCTCTGATACCATTTGTTGGTTTTGCACTGCGGATAATCAACACTAATAACAAAAGTTAGAAGATAAAAATTCAAAGATAGGAAAACAATAAAATAAAACACAAAGATATAATGTGGTTTAATATAGTATACCCACTTTGGTATACCGTACCTACATCCACGGATGAAAAACCTACCTTGATGTATTATTCATTGAAAAATTAATCATCTAGTAATTGATTGCATAATGTTCAACTCTATTTATAAGGATAAAATACTGTAACCCAAATCTATTCATATAGAACTTGATCTTTATGTTTTTTATCACATGTCTAATTTACCTATTTATGCTATATTAAAACTCTTCCAATATGTTTCCTATTCAATTTAGATTTGATCATCTAGTTATGTGGTAGTAATGGAGACGATGACATTAACATCGATTCCACTTTAAGTCTCATCTGGGGACTAATCTTGAGATAGAGTCGAATTAAAGGTGAGAGTATTGATTCATATTAATTGAAAGTATGGCTGAATGTTTAATAGTTATATTCATATGTAAATAGCTACATTGTGACCTAGTGGGGTATGATTTGTGAATTGGTGATGGTTAAGTGCTTAAGTTTTTATTATGGTGTTTATGTGTTTTATGATATTATTGGTTGTCAAGACTATCGGGCATAAACACGTAGTGATGTAATTGCCGAGACTTTCAAGTATAAACGGTAGCGATGTAATTGCCGATACTCCTGAGCGGAAACGAGTAGTTGTTAATTCTCGCTGAGACTTCCAAGCATTATTAGATAATAAGATATTTGTACTCAATTTTAATATGTGAGATTTGTTATACTGCTCTATGCTTTTGTGGTTTTTTTATGTATGTTTCGATTATATTCACGGAGCGTGTGGTTTGCTCACTCATCCGCTCTCCACAATTTGTGTTTTCATATAATTGAGCTAAAAAGGGTGTCCACTGCTAGGTCTAGACGGTGAAGAGGAGAAACGGTTTTGTTTAGATCATTTTGTGAACGTTGGTGTCAAGTATATAAACTTAAAAGTTTTAAAGTCAAGGTTACAAGATTTGAGAATATAGTCTATAAAATAATTTGTTTAATGTATGAATTTTATTTATGTGTTAATGCACCTGGTTGGTGCTTGTATTATGAGTTTTAAATAATTGTGTGCAGTATAACGAAGTTTAAGTTAATGGTTTGGGTCCACTCTACAAAAGTAGGCAAAATGTGTTGCCTCTGGTTTAGGGTGTAAGAGACAAATTCTATATATTACCTATGGACTTGCCTCATCATTCTAGATTTTAATGGACTTTATGGTAAGTATATAGATTGGACCAAACTAGGAGGTCTTGCACATGCATTGTTAGATTAACCATGACTAAATATTAGTTGTTAGAGATGGAATAGGGAGATGAAACTTTTGGACACCAACACGGATTTAATATGAAATCAACGAGTTAGAATTGACAAATTCTGGATTTTAAATAAAAAATTATTTAATCAAGTAACATAAATAACAAATATGTTTCATTAGTGTCAAATGCAAATAATCTAGTTTTGATACGACAAATCAATTTAACTAATACCGAATAATGTACAGTGGGGTGATTGTGGGAATCCAAGATTTACCCAGAAGGTGGATCTAATGGGACCTTATCTTATAGAAGTTCCTCATTATAAAGAAAATATTGTAAATCTGGATTATTTTATTTTTTTGTATTTTTTTTATTTTAGTATTACATAAACCATTGTAAAATAACAAGATTATTTAATTTATTTAACTTTCATTTGTACCAAGTAGATAATGACCGAGTGGTGGTGAATTTAGTTTACAGAGAATGGAATCGTAAATCTGGGATTTGATTTACAAGAAATGCATGGCAATCCCAACACAACATATGAAAAAAAACATTAAACTTTTCAGGGGATCGAATTCTTAAAAAAATTATTAATAGCGACTGAGGCCACCATGCCATATGAATACATAACCAAATGACTTGGAGAAAGTAATTTTTAGACGATTGAGTTGCTTTGACAATCCAGTTCAAAAAAATAAAATAAAAAATAGAGTTGATTGGACAATGGTTTACCAGTGTCTATGACTATGACCGCTAATAACATCTCGGGGATCAGTTTTTGTCAAACTCACTCCAAGTTGCACCCCCACAGTTTATCAGTTTATTTTATTAGTTGATGAACACATGCGTTGTACGTGAATAATTTTGATTTATAATTTTTTTTTAATTTTTTTTGTGATATGTTTTACATTATTTATTTGTTCAATAAAATTTTTAGACGTAGGTTTTGTACTATTTGTTATTTACGAACATGAGACTTTGGAAGAGAATACAAAAGAACAATTGTATATTTGGGAAATAATTGATAAATTGAATATCATAGCCTATTTAATTCCAAAAAAAAAAAACTTTCTAATTCTAAGAAAATGTCTCTTCAGCTCCCACCAAAAATAGATAAAAGATAACATATTTTTTTTAAAAAAATGCAAGAATACAAAGTTAAAGAGAAAAAGCAAACATGAAAAGTCTTGTGGGATATTGTTTAAATAGTTATCATAATAAAATGAACCATAATGTCCACTTGACTTCAAACCAAATTATCACAATAAATTGCTAAAATAATTTAAAAAAATAACTAAATTTTCCAGAATAGTGTATAAAAATAGAAAATCAAAGAGAAACTAAGTTTCAAAGCGTATAAGAAATCTGATTTTAAATTCTTCAAGAAAATTAAAGTGGAAGGGTGCAAAGAAAAATAACAATGAGTTATGTGGTCAGCCTTAGTGGGCCAACCAATTTCGACATGATGAACATTGACAATTTTTGCTTCCCTTTGAATCTAAAAAATACTTTCATATGATGAATAGGCAAAATTCTTATTGCCAAGAACTCTCGTTTAGCTGCGCAAGGATTTATTTTTCCCATATTAAAGTCTTTTAGTATTTTACACATATTACTCACTAAAACACACCAATGCAATCAATTTACCACAAACAATTAGCTCTTAGTTAAAACCATAATTAATTAAGCTTTCTCATTAGGGGACTGCGGAAGCTTTAGCTAACTTGAACATAACCAGAGGCCCCATCTCGAAAGGAGAACCTTATTCAAGTGCTTGGAGAAGATGGAAGGATGGTTTTGTTGTTTCCTTGTCAATGAACTTTAAATAACCTTGAGAATTTTTTAAATAAAAAATAGATAGAATAAATTAGAGAAAATGATATGCTTGCAGGACTTGAAAAAAATAGCTTAAAGAGAAGGATATACTTGAAATTTGACCTGCCAAACTTTTATTGCATAATTCATTAATAAGTGCCTAGAAAAAAAAAAGTGAAATTCATTGTTATAGGATTGAGTTGACTTCTATAAAATCATGGCTTCAACATTGGTTTAGAATTGACCGACTTTAATAGAATCATGCCAAAAGGAATTAGAGAGTACAAAGGTCACACAAAGAATATAATAACTATGTGATAGATCGCATTATACATATACATACATTTCAGAAACAAATTATAAAAAAGGGATACACAAAACATAATAATAACGTCAAAAACTCGATAACAAAATTAAAAAATTTCCATCACTAACAACCCAAAAATAAAAATAAAAAAGGTACCATATAGCTTTCATGGGTTGCATTGACCCTCTCATGAATAAGTTCATCAAAGAGATACCCAACAACCATATCATCTTCATTGTTCCATGCATGTAATGGCGCTATATTTGTACGGACTTCAAGAACCCATTTTAGTTAAGTAAAAGTATGAGATTAAATCACGAATAACGTACATCAAACATGAGCAATTAAATTTGTTGATTACCTATTATTATCAAAGTCATATCCCAAGTCTTAACTCTAAAAAATCCTGCAAAACACGAACCTGCTGCAGCCCACAAAGAAGCAAACCAAGAATGAGAAGAACAAAATATATTCCCAAAAGATGGTGTTGCATTAGTAGCAACGATGACATAACAACTCGGTAGTAGTTGAATATTTCCTTAACTCCTACCACAGTTATTGAATAAAGATAAGTTTCAACAAATATCAAAAAACTCCAATAACATGAGTTATGTATTTTAATTTTGTTATATATGAGCTTTTGATGTCAACTTATAAAAAAGTGGCACCAGCACGTTGCTCATAGCATTGCTGGAAAAAATAAACATGGAGGGCTGAATGTTTAGTAGAAGCCCCAAACATAGAATCTGGTATGTCATTACATTTGAGTTTGACACCTTTCTCATTTCATAGTAGAACATGAAGGGAAAAAATAATATGACTGATCAATATACCAAAAAAATTATGTGGTTTTCAATTCTTTTATGAGAAAATATTAAAGGAAAAATTCATCGAGAACTCTTGAGATTTACCCTAACTTCAATGGGAAAGTGTGAAACATGAGCAGCTAGTTTATGATGTACTGTTTAGTATTGTTATTCTATCTTGAAATTCAACATGCAACAGTGAAATATGTTTGTAAATTAAATAAGGGGGAGTAGAACAAGCACGTTCTTTGACTTCTTTCGCATACAATTTGGCATCAATCCAGGCAAGGACTTCATGCATTCCAACATGTACGTAGATACAAAACTACTTAAGTCTACAAAAAGAATTAAAACACTCAATCAATATCGAAACTAACACTTATGAAGTTATGGTGATCAAAAGGAAATTATACAATGTTTGTATACAAATGATATGAATGACATTTTGTTAAAGCGCAATAACTTTGATCAAGGGATAGATCTTTCACATAAAAGGAGCTAACTAATCTGACACATGATGGGGCTACCCCTTGTTTTCTCACGTGGCAAAATTTGTTAAGAGTTAAACATCCACCATTTGGGGGCTTTTAACATGCGAAGGATAAAAAAATATACTTTTAAGCTGAGTTTGGAGTTTTCGTCACTCAAATATGTGACTCGAACAATAAAACCATTTTAATTTAACAAAGTGTATGAAAGGTAAGTATATAAAAATAAAGTTAGTTTAAAATATTGCTAGCAATGCTTGAACAACACACGCTTAAATGCCTGACTAATTTTTTTTTTTTGGTCACATAAACCCTTTGCAATGAATGTGACAGGCGTGTATTGAGTATAATTTTTTTTTCATTGTCTAAAACTATAAGCATCATGATAGCTAATTAATTAAGAAATTAAAAAAACCCAATACATCCATTAAAAGAATTAAGCTAACCGAACATCAAACCAAGATTTTAAACGTATGTGCTAGTAAGCTATAGACACATTCTACTGTATTTTTTTTGTATTGGTGGCAAAAGAGGTGGGGGCAAAAGAGAGCGCTCAAAAACCACACCGATAGATCCTCACTGGTGGAATCATGAGGCCCCTGACTGTGCTGGTTACTCCCCTCTGGAAGGAACCTAATTAGGCTAATATAACGATCAACCACCGAGCTCTAATGTAGACCCTAAGACTTGAACATCCAACCTCGGGGTGAAAAGTTCAACTGGTACCTCACTGGATTACCCCACTCGGTGGTACATTCCACTATAATTGCTATAGTATACTCCTATTCAATTTCTTGTAATGTTATATCATCACCAACCATGCATAGGTAATGGTAAGAAACCCACCTGAACATAATAGGACACATTCGGATCCATGGTGGGTGCTATCATTCGGATCCACCTTTGTTCTCTAATTTTACCCCTTCCCTACTTATCACACCATGAAACATAATACATAAGACACCATGGATATCACAGATAAATTAGGAAAATCAATAGAAAAATAATACCCAATCATCTAATACAGTGCATCATAAAGTACTTTTAATTTTTTCCAAGAACAAACATTCCAAATCATTGATGTCAATGGCAACCTAATGATGCAACTTCCAATGAACAAATTCATTAACAACCCAAAAAAATGGCAACCATATCTAATAGAATAAAATAACCTGATAATGGCATGTAGGAATAAAATGATTGGAAAGGGTGAAAATTGGCCATAAACAAAGATAAATTTGTAAATTGCTTCTAAGATAAAAGTTAAATAGACTGGAGGGCAGTTTACAAAGGCAACTAAATAAACCTTTTACAGAACTAAAAAGAATTGAAAAAGATATCAATTAATACAGAACAAAACACCTTTAAGCCTTACTCAAGAACTACTCTATGATCAATAAATTGAGCAAAGAAAGTTAGCTGAAATACATCCTATAACCGTACAGCACTAAACACTGCAAGGCTCAAAAATTGATCAGAAGTTGATTGCATTTCATGTAGCAAGATATGTTTAGTTGTAAAACGATCACAAACTAAAAACCAACAAAATAAGCACCAAATAAGAAACAGTAATTTTATCAAACACTAAATCAGCACTTTTCCCATTAGAATAAAAATTCAACACAATCACAACAAAATCGTTAAGTTTGACACAATCCATAACTAATAACACATGCCGAAGCTAGTAGAATTTTATGAGGGGTGCCTTTGGAAATCAGATTTAAGAAAACATGCCTGCAATCCTAACCCACCGATCTCCTTACGCCAATTTTATAACCAAAGGTTTAAGAATCCCAATTTCGTTTCCCTCATCAAGCAAAAAAAAACCAAAAGAACACAAATATTATCCGAAAAGAGGAATGGAGTACCTGTTGATGAAGAAATAGAGTACCGCTGGTTTGCAATGGGAACAACCACGGTGTGTCTGCGTTTGGGAGAGGAAGGGAGCAGAAGAAAAGTGCAAAACCTGATGAAGAACAACACTGCTGGGCTGTAATTATTCAGATCCCATTTGTAACTGAAGTAGCCATTGATGCGACAACCATTAATGTGTTAAACCCATATAGCTGAAAGAGGAAAGATGGAGGATAGCTTCAACCAAAAGATAGGGAGACGAAGGGGTGCCAGTGTGCGTTAGTTGTTTATGTCAAAGGTAGAGTTGAAGGGGCGATAGTGTGGGGAGATTAAGGCAGTGGTGTTAATGTTAGACTGGCCTAATTAACGAAATTAGATTTAGGAGAAATTAATTACATTCTGAAAGGGAAAATATCAAAATCTTTTAGACTTAGCAGATATTTTAGAGTAATATAGATACAATAATATAAACGAGTGAATTATTAGCTTTGGGGCTATCCCACATCAGATAGTTTTGGGTGCGTGTGTGTGTATATAGGCCTTTCTGATGCTTCCACTTTTAAGTGGAAGTTTCGGATTGGTTCTCCTGTTTCAAAAAAAGAGGGGCTGGGCTATCCCACATCGGATAGCTTTGGGTGTATGTGTGTGTATATAGGCCTTTTTGACGCTTCCACTTCTAAGTGGAAGTTTCGGATTGGTTCTCCTGTTTCAAAAAAAAAATTATTAGCTCTGTCTTTTAGTTGCTCTAATCAATAGTTTAGTGGAGATAGTGGAGGATGGGAGTTATTATATTATAAATAACATTTATAAATTATTAAGGATGTGTAGAATTGTATTTATATATTTTCTCAAGGGTAATAAGGGAAATAAAATATTTTTCATACTTCTAGACATTTTTAAGTAGTATAGATTAAAAAGAAAATGATACTTTCACCCCCATCAATTATGTCATCTATCTCAACATTGCCTCCTCAACTATATATTTTTCATATTAACTCCAACTACAATTATTGCACTCATATTTAAATTGAGAAATTTAGTGTTTTATATATGTGGTATAGGATACTTAGTAGATTATTTGGAACACTATCAACTCTAAGCTTAAATTGTTAAAAATAGTATAACTTAAGCATTTATTTAATACTCTCCCTCACATGTGAGCCCCTTTTGGGTAGTCTCATCCATATGATAATTTTTATTTTTATTTTTTGTAGGGAGGAGGCATGGTGAGATTCGAACTCATGATCTTAAACTCTAATATTACGCTGAACAATCATCTATTTTAAAGTTTGTGTAAGGTTTTTCTCACTCCACAAATCTTTGTTCTCACTCCATTAAACTATAAATAACACTAATGGGCCTTTGGTTCAATGGTATTCCTTACCTTATGAAGGCTTTGTCTTTTTGAGGTCAAGGGTTCAAACCCCCTCCCCTAAAAAAAAAAAAACTATAAATAATAAAACTACTAAGTTCACCCTTTTTATACATACCCTACTAGTAACTAAGCTCACTTCATACCCCACTACCACACTTTAATTGGTGGATAGGTCGGTTAAGATTTCAAATGATGGAGGATATTATGATACAAGTTGACAATTTCTATTTTTCAGTTGATTTCATTATTCTAGACACTCAACTCGTTGTGAACACAAATGCTCAAATTCCCATCATTTTAGTTCACATGTTTCTTGCTAGATCTAATACCTTGATTAATTACTGAAATGGAGTGATGAAATTATCTTTGGGCAAAGATGTTTGAATTCAAATATGAAGGAGGTGCCTAGAAAAGAGGTGGGTGGGTAAGTCCCACTCAAGTTGTTGCTAAGAATTCTGGTGTGACGATGGTCTCTAATGAAAATAATGAACTTGTGCCCACTAGAGTCATCACCAGGTGGAGGATGTGCATTGACTATAAAAATCTTAACACCATCACTAGAAAGGATCATTTTCCTCTTCCATTCTTGGATCAAATTATTGAAGGATTCACAACTCATCTTTATTATTGCTTTCTTGATGATTATTCTAGAAACAACCAAATAGAAATTGCTCTCGAGGATCAAGAGAAGACTACCTTCACATGTCCATTTGGCACATTTGCTTCTAGAAGAATGTCTTTTGGCCTATACAATGCGCCCGTGACTTTTCAACGATGCATGGTAAGCATTTTTATGGACATGGTAGAGTGATTCTTGATGTGCTCATGGATGATTTTACTATATTTGGGGATTCTTTTGATGATTGTTTGACTAATCTTGAGCAAGTGTTGATTAGGTGTGAAGAGAAAAACCTTGTGCTTAATTAGGAGAAGTGACATTTCATGATACAAAAAGGCATTGTTCTTGGGCATATCATCTCATCCGAAGGCATCCAAGTGGATCGAGCTATAATTGATTTGATCACTAATTTTCCCATTCCCAAATCCATTAAGGATGTTTAAAATTTTTTAGGACATATCCATTTTTATAGAAGGTTTATCAAGGATTTTAGAATCATTTCACAGACTTTGTGTAATTTGCTTGAAAAGGATGTTGCTTTTTAGTGGAGTGAGCAATGCTAAGAGGCATTTGAGAAATTGAAAAGCTTGCTCACCTCTGCACCAATTATGCAACCACCAGATTGGATTTTTCAATTTAAGTTGATGTGTGATGTTAGTGATTATGCCGTGGGGGCAGTGTTTGGCCAAAGGAAAGATAAGAAGCCCCAAGTGGTTATGCTAGCCTCACATTGAATGATGCTCAAATGAATTGCTCTACTTCAAGAAAAGAGTTGTTAGAAGTTGTTTTTGCATTAGATAAATTTCGCTCTTATCTTGTTGACTCATCAATTATTGTATTCACAGATCATGCTGCTCTCAGTTTTTGCATTAGATAAATTTCGTTCTTATCTTGTTGACTCACCAATTATTGTATTCACAGATCATGCTGCTCTCAAGTATCTATTGACCAAGAAGGATGTCAAAACCCATTTGCTTAGATGAATGTTATTGTTACAAGAATTTGATCATACTATTAAGGATAAAAAAGGGTAGAGAATGTGGTGGCAGATCATTTATTGAGAATTGTGAGCGATCTGGTGGTTGAATCAATCTCCATCACGAACACTTTTCCCGATGAACAATTGTTTATTTCATATTCTTTACCTTGGTATGCCGACCTTTTGAGCCTCTCTCTCTACAATGTTGAATAATAGTCTACAATGGTGTAACTCCTTTTATTTTTGTCCATGAGGCCCTATAGCATGTGTGTGCAGGCCTCTCATCAATGGGGAGTTGGGTTGATGGCTTTGGACAGGCTAGAACAAGCCTAGCCTGCAACTTCTAAGGCTTCTACCTTCTCTCACTTCTTCATAAATGTCTTGGCCTCCAAAGTCCAATCTTAGGTGTAGGGAGGCATGTATGTCTATAGAATATGTCAGGGGGACAAGTTGAAAAATCATAGGTGAGACCCCCAAGTGGTAGAGATTGAGTTGCAGGTGTCTGACAATTTTCAGCAAAATCTTCTGGAAGGTTTTGGCAAAGGCAGAGGAAAATGCTTTCCAATATGAAAAACCTTCCAGAAGGTTTGTGGTAGGTTCTACTCCAGTGGACAAAACCTTCTGAAAAGTTTGAGGTAGTTCTAACTTCAGTGTGCAAAACCTTCTGGAAAGTAAAAGCAAACCTTCTGGAAGATTTTGCCAGGGGCAAAGTCTTTGTCTTTCCAATGTGCAAACCTTCCGGAAGGTTTTCACCTGAATTGCCTTTTTCTTGATCTTTTCACCTTCCAAGCCTCCCGTTAAGCCATCCCAATCTCCATTGACTTTGAGCAGGATGATGGGGGCTTAACTCAAGCCATAACTAACATTTTACCTACAAACACTCAACAACTTCATTAATTGTTTGATTAATTGCATGTCTTCCCATTTTCACCACAAAAATAAGTATACAAAGGTATAAAAGCATATATAATGTGCAATATTTTGTACTAATCAATTCGCAATGAGGAAGTCTATATGTGCCAAGCAACAGGTTTTGTAGATAAGCATCATCCCTCTCATGTTTGTTGCCATTGCAAATCTTTTTATGGCCTCAAACAAGCTCCAAGAGCTTGGTTTGCTCGGCTCAGCTCAACTCAGCTCTTTTCTCATCCACTATGGATTTGTCGCTTCTCACACAGATCCCTCATTATTTATTTTATTCACAGATGACTCAATCACTTATGTTATTATTTATTTAGATGACCTTATCATTATGGGTAGCTCCTTTCCTCTTCTACAATCTCTCCTTACTCGCCTAAGTGAGTAATTTGCTCTCAAAGATTTAGGTCGTCTTAATTTCTTCCTCAGCATTGAAGTACTTCACACGCCCAATGGTTTACCGCCTACCCAAAGACAATACCTTGTAAACCTTCTTCGCTATAGCAAGATGGATGGCGCCAAACCAATTCAAGACCCATGCTCTTCTACTGTGCAACTACATAAAACAGAGAATGCTCGCTTTGAAGACCCACTTCTTTACCGAAGCATTGTCGGTGCATTGCAGTATGCCACGACAACTCGCCCAGACATCTCTTTTTTGGTAAATAAAGTCTGTCAATTTATGCACAAGCCCTCCATTGCTCATTGGGCTACTATCAAACACATTCTACATTATCTCAAAGACACTTTGTACTTGAACTTACCCATTTCCTGATCACAAAATTTCATAATTTCAGCGTACTCCGATGCCTATTGGGCAAGCTGTCCTGATGACCACAGGTCTACTAGTGGATTTGATATTTTTCTTGGCCCAACCCTCATCTCATGGTGTTCTAAGAAATGAAAATGTGTAGTGGGAACCGAAACTGAGTATCGTTCTCTCGCTGAAGTTATTATCAAATTACCGTAATGTTATGCTTATCAAATTTTAGGACCAAATTTTGAGCTCAAATAACGTAGTAGCAGATTATTTGGAGTTTTTATTGGGGTTCAAATGACATGACACTAAATAAATAAACTCAAATCAACTGTCATGTTATTTGAGCTCTAAATTTAGTCGCAAAATTTGATCAATGTAGCATTACTCATCGAATTAACATAAATCCAATCTCTTTTAACATAAATAAAGCTTCCTCGGCCAACGTGTCCCACTCTTTGGTGTGACAATATTGGAGCTACATACCTCACAGCGAATCCAATTTTCCACAATCGCATGAAACACGTCGAAATTGTTTTCACTTTGTTTGCAACAAGATTGCGGCCAAAACTCTTGAGATCCGCTATCTTTTATTAAGGACCAAATTGCCAATGTGTTAACTAAACCCATATTGTCTTCACGTGTTCTCTTCCTTCGAGATAAGCTCAGCCTTCTTCCAAACGCACTTCACTTGATGGGGCGTATAAGAGATACAAGATAATTACCAATCTGCAACAGCAATTCAAATGCCAATCTATCCGAAATCTAGCAGTTTTTTTTTTTGTCAAGCATGCAAAGAAACTCACACACACAACACGCACCACATCTTTGAGGTTTAGCACATAGAGTTCTAGTTGAAATCAACCACTGTATATACTGCTATAAATTCAACTGTAACCATATGATTGAATTAGTGTTACAATCAATTACCTTCCCATTCTTTATGACATGTTTATTTCAAGTATTATTTATGGATGGTATTAGAAATATATTCCTTACATTTTCAACATCAAGGGATATTAGTACCGGTAATAAAAATTATTCTAATCCCCTATCATATTTGTTTATTCAATAAGTATTATGGTGGGTCCCACAAACAATAATCTATTATATCACATCTTATATAACAAATATATCATTTTATCCTTAATATCATCTATTCTTTTTTATCTTTAATCATCTATAAAAGGAAAAAAATTAAAAAAAAAACTGATAACATCGTACGCTTAAACATAATATAAGAAAAAATTCAAAATAATTATAAAAAAAACCGACAAAATCCTACGCTTAAACATAATATAAAATAATTTTAAAATAATTTTAAAAAAACGGTAAGATCGTACTCTTAAACATAATATAAGGAAAAAATTCAAAATAATTTTTTAAAAAAAAATTAAAAAAAAATCGGTAACACCGTACGCTTAAACATAATACAAAAAAAAATTTAAAATAAATATTTTATATGTAAACTCTTAACAAAGGAGGGCATTTGTGTCAATTTGTATATTTGTACCGTCTTTTCATTTAACTCATGAAAATAATATCATCTGGTAAGTAGTATTCATTAATACTATCTACAAGGCATTATGACTATTATTCATACTGAGTCGGTATTATAATCCAAAAAATAGTACTACCTGTAAAATGCTAAACACACAAGATATAAAGTAGGTCTCATATATTATTTTCCTAAATCCACCTTCTCTACCGCTCTAATCTCCCAAAACAAACTTGCCCTATAGGGAGAATATGTATCCTGGGATTAGGAGTGGCGTGTGTGTGTGGCTGTGTTTGTATTGGGGAAAAATGAATTACAGGTTGTATAAGGGTGGACCGGTGGTGAGTTGGAGTCTTCTAGATATTTAAGGATTAAAAAAATTAGTCTAGTCAGGCTCACGGTCGACTCGATTTAAAAACAAGCGGAGATTCGGCTCATTTTACACAATGAAGGAGCCCAAGCTAAGTCGAGTCTGACCATTTAAAAGCCCTAATACAGAATCATTCAAAATACTTTTTTTTAGACTCAGGACAACAATTAAGCCTGTCAAAATACAACACGACAAGATCAACCCACGTAAATCGGCATGGAGTTAAGTAGGTTTGAGTGAAACCTTAACAGAGCAGGTGGTAAAAATGTGAACCCTCTAGACACATTAATAAATGGGTCATGTTCGAGTGAGATATATCAATTCATTTATCATTCGTTTATCTGTTAAAATAAAATTAATATAATAATAAATTATTAAGTATTTCAATTTTTTTTAGTCAGAATTATTTATCCAATTAAATGACTAGACCAGTTAAATTTGACTTTTTGTTGAGTTTCTCATATAGTGTGGGTTGGCATCACAAAATGCATATTTTTGTGTTAGTTTGTTAATTAGTTTGCAGGAATGTTTATTAATTAGCTATATAGAATTTTTGTTGACAAATGGGTCAAATGGGTGAAAGGCCAAAAGGATTACCCTGATAATCCATCTCTACCCAACAAGATTCGTTTATCAAATAAGTTAAATGGGTCGTGTCATTTAACCTGTTTAATAAACGAGTCGTATTTGATTTGTAGGTTTTCATCTATTTAATTAAATGAATGATGTAAAGATGGAATAATTTTTTACACAAACCTCCTCTTCACTTGACTCTCTTAACAAGTCTAACTGCAGTACAAATGTTGAGTACAGGTACTTACCAGAAAACCACGAGCTTTGAAATGCAACTAATGAAATTCAGAATTCAACCTGTGTGAGTTTACGTTTCGACCGGCTGGAGTAAATTAAACTGCCCGGCATGCGCTGTTCAAACTTTTAATTGCTTGAAAGGGAATAAGTAAAAACCACGCACATGTAAGTCTTTGAAAGCGCCCCCTTTACTGCCCTTTTTCCCTATTCCTTTTTTGAGTGGAGCATAATTTTAATTGACTTAAAAAGGACTTTCTTTTTTAATTTTTTTTTGGGGAGAGAGAGGGGGAGGGGGAGGGGGAGACACAATCTTCACAAAGTAAGGAGTATTATTGGACCAAATATCCCTTGGTAAAGGACATGAGGTCTAGTCAAAGAGCTTAAAGTAAATAGTATTTAATGTGGCATTCGAGCTTCAAGTCTTCCGTTTGAATTTCATTGTCACTTTGACAAATTAAAAATTTTTCATGTGTTAAACTTAAAATTAAACTTGTATGTCAGGAACATACATGTACATATGATTTTCCCGACCTGGGATCTTGTACTGGGTTGCTCAGACAAAGACAAGGCGGAGTTTAGGATTTAGATTTGCAATGTCTGCAAAGAAGCTAAGTGATTATCTGGTTTCTAGAATCATGCAGAAATTCTTGAAAACCCACTGAAACACGACCTTGAACAAGTCGCATTTAGTGCTGCTTCATTGTCTGGCAAGTGATGTTTATATGGCGTTGACAAATTCTATGGATTACCATTGTACTTACCTCATTTTACTTGGTTTTCATAGACTATGTATAGAGGGGACCAATCTAGGAGTTCTTGTGCATGGATTGCTAAACTGACCATTACTAATGCTCCTAAGGAAGATGGCAAGGAGGAAGGATAGAAAGTAAAAAGGATACATTTTCTATTCTTTAAGGATAGAAAGTAAGAAAGATATATTTTTCTTCTTTTGTATTTGGTTGGATGGATGGAAAATCAAAATAACTATTTTTTTTTAATTTTTTTTTTGTGCTGGCTAAGATTAGGGCTGACAATCGAGTCGAATCGTGTCGTGTCAGATTCGTGTTAAGTTATTACGAGTTTGTGTCGAATATTAGTCAAACTTAACTTAACTCATTTGACTAATTGTATCATGTTGAGTTGCGAGTTGACCTGTTTATTTTCGTATCGAGTTCGAGTTGTGTCCTCTTGGTGAGTTTAAAATTTTCACTCTTAGTTAAAATGAAAAAAATATTTTTTTTTATTTAAAATTTTTATTTTTTATTTTTTTATTTTTTTAAAAAATTTATTTTAAAATTTTTTATAATATATATACATATTTTACCATTGAATTTTTATATAAAATTAATATATACATAAGATATATATTAACACAAATAATTAGCTTTTCATCTATTTCCTTCTGATTTTGGAGGGATTGATTTTGATGAATTGGAAAGAAAATTAATCATCTATTTTTTCATCCTTCCTACTTTCCTTAATTACCAAACATAATGTTTTTTTATCCCTTCAATTTTTCATCATTCCAATTTTCCATCCTCCTATTTTTTCATCGTACCAAACGGAGCATAAGTAAATATGAGCAGTCAGAGATTGACTATGGGATGAAACTTCCTCGCCACAAAACAATACAATTTTACAATTTTGATAGGTGTTTAATGTGGGCCTCGGAAAAGTTAGGGAAATTTGGAGACCAATCCCTTTTTATAGATTTAAGTTCGTCAAGAAAACTTATTTGTTATGAATTCATTTTTTATCAATTTTATCATATTATCATTTCCTTTAGAAGTGAAGTAAAACTAAAAATTAAAAATTTTTAAATTTTAAGAGTTTGACTATCATTAAAAAATTTTCTCCCTCATATCTATCTATATTTATATATTGGTTAGGATTATATATATATATATAGTAACATTAAAAATAAAAATAAAAACATTCAAATACAAAAAAAAATAGTATCATTTAAACACAAAAACTAATATCATTTAAATACAAAAAAATAGTAACATTTAAACATAAAAAAAATAGTAACATTCAATATTAATATTTTAAAAAAATAACAATAGTAACATGTTTAACAAAAATAATAACATATTTAACAAAAATAGTAACATACTTAACAAAAATAGTAACATGTTTAACAAAAACAATAGCATAGTCAACAAAAAAATAATAGCAATATAGAACACTGAACAAAATTAAAAATAAAATAGTACCATTCAAACTCATAACCAGATGAAGACGCTTCCAAACATCCAAAAAAAGAAACACTGAAAAAGTAATAATATGTTCAATAAAAAATAGTAACATGAAAAAACAAATAGTGATATGTATTAGTAAATTACGTCTTAAAATTGATGTTACTAAGCTAACATCAAGTACTTGACGTGCACTGTCCATGTTACTTTTTCAAAACCTCAAACTCGTACTCCAACTTCAACCTTCATCCATTTCAAATTAGCCTCAAATCTCCAAAGTTGATTATTTAAATGTATAACAGACAAAATAAAGACTAAGAATAATTGAATTTGAAGGATTATGGAAAGATTTTAATCAACAATTACTATCGTAAATCAAGCA
This sequence comes from Ilex paraguariensis, assembly GCA_963454935.2. Taxonomy (NCBI): domain Eukaryota; kingdom Viridiplantae; phylum Streptophyta; class Magnoliopsida; order Aquifoliales; family Aquifoliaceae; genus Ilex; species Ilex paraguariensis. Next base: position 29,640 of record CAUOFW020000787.1, read on the forward strand.
TTCATATATTCAATCATTGGCCTCCATATATAAGTCCTTATAGATAATATTTTCAACTTTCTATAACTGACCAAACTAACACTATTAAAGGTATTTTTAAAATTAAAAAAAATGGACTTAACGCCTTACTAATAAGATTCAAAACGGACTTACTCTCAAATAAATTTCTTTGACGAATTCAAGTCATTATAAATCTATATAAAAAGACTCAACCCAAATTTTCATGAAATATATTGTAATACAAGCTTGTGATTTAGGTGGTGGGTTTGGATTAGGCACAATGGAATACTAATACTGGAATTTTGGTTATAAGTTATGCATGTCGATTGTAAGAAAAGATGATTAACAATTAGATCGAGTAAGATTAGAACATGTGCATAATATTTATATATCAACATGCATCTAAATCTCGTTTATAAAAAAACTAATTAAATAATTTTTGACAAAATTGTCTTTTTTAAAATAAATTAGTTATGAGTTTCAATATTCAATAGATTTCACTTCTAATTTAATGACACATTGGATGAGGTCCCCAAATTATAATTCTCATCGATTTAAAATGCATTCTTTACTTCTTTTGTGTCATATGGAGCACCTTTAATGATTTAGTTTCTAGAGATTGCAGGTCGTCAAAAGCAAAAATAGAAACTCTATGTAACGCACCAAAAATTTACAGTGGAGATATTAAGTATCTATTAACCATTAAATCATGAGAGCATACTAAGTACCATTAAATAAATACAACCATTCGTCCTTCAATATCTAACTAGATAAATTCCAAATAAGATATAAATAAATCTTTAATGTTACATCCAAACCAAAGTAAATATTCTTCGACAACTAACTAAAGAACAACCATTTATCATTCAAAGGTTCAAGTCCCCCTTCTTCCTCCCCTCCCCTCCCCTCCCATCCCAAAAAAAATACGTCGACCTCAATTCTCAATTAACTTGTGTGGGTATAAGTCAACTATCAACTACAAACTCAACCAAGAGATTTTCAATTAATATTCACTTAAGAGAGTCTGAGGGTAGTGAACTAAGCCCACATCAAAATAAAATTATCTAATTACACTGTCCTTAATGATTATTCTGCTTATGATCTGTCTAAGTAATTAATACTTCCAAAATAAACTTAGCCGACTCTCCATAATATTTTAAAACCAATATTGGCAACTATAAGTACTTGTTTATAGAATGACCTCCTCTCTTTCTCAGAAACATAACCATAATTTCTACCCTTATTCCTAGAACTGACACCCGCTTGTGGTTATTTCATCATATTCCTCCAATTGATCTTATTTGAACATTGTACTCACGTTAGGAAAAAATATATCACTCTCAATGTTTTTCCACCACAAACCAAAAATCATAATTGTTCCTTAATTTCTTAGTTTTTCGAGTATTTCCTATAACTTAACATGATCCTTATCTATACTATAGCTTGACTATCCTAAGAATGCCCTAATTTACCTTGTCTATATACAACAAACAAAATCACCACACTTCATTTTCCAAAAGTTCAGGCAACCCTAATAATCTAATACACACCAAAAATTGACCTAACATGACCCATAACCTCTTCATATTTTGTCATCCATCGCTCACCTCAATATACTTTGATCTTATACTCTCATAACGTTATAGGGTTTCAATACAATAAAGGGTCACCATCACCAATCGTAGAATAATCACCAAATAGCATTACCTCTCAAGTTCTATCAAAACACTTAAATCTAATCTCATACCCTACCCTTTCATCATGTTTACACTTAAAAATAATAACATCAGAGGGTGACACGTGGAAGAGCACCAACGGTCATGAAAGAATCTATAAGAGTTCATGATTGACAGAGCGGTTAGGGAAGTAGGACTCTAAGAATCCCGGGAAATGAGTGATTATTAATCCAATATGGACGACAGTGGATTATCTCAGAGTATTGGATAAAACTTCATTAAAAAAGAGTCATGGAGGACAACTAAAAAACCAACAAGGAATACCTTCACCACAAGAAGAGGAACCATTTTGGGTACCTGAAGAATTCATACCACAAAAAGGTCAACCATACATCCTAGTGGATGACAAAACTGATAGACAGATCTTATTAGAAGTAGAGACCATCATTACTCAGACCAATCAACACATGGATGAATATGAACAAAATCAAGCTGAGCTATTAAAGTTATTTCAAGATCATCTCAGAGGAGAATCTTCTACTTCCTAAACAGACTGGAGATTCTACAAAACAATTTGCTCTCTTTCACTCAACTTTTACTTTATGCACTTGAACTTTAAATTATTTTATGTTTTGAACATATTTATGTGTTTTAAATTTGTTTGTGTTTTAAACTAGTTTATTTATGGAAATTTTAAGTTAGGAGAGTTATTTCATATAAATTTCAGTTAAATTAGGTTAATATTCTTATGCTTTGTGAAAATAGTCTTAATTTGATCACGTGGGATTTTCATATAGTAGTTATATATTATCTTAGTATTTTTATTGAAACTTACTCTAAGAAAGCACAAATAGATTTCTTTATTTCAGAAACCTTGTGAAATATTACACTCTGTACATGTATAGTGGAGATGTATAACCAATTGAAGAATTTGAGCCACTCTTTGTTGGAGAGGTATTCTACATCTACTCAAGTAAACATTTTCGCTTTTACGGTAAACTTTCTTTGAATAATCTCATTAATTTTGTTTTGATTACTGCTTGTTAGATTATATTGTTAGCATTGTCTTTAAAATTCTTTTGTAGGAATTATACAGATATATGATTTCTGCAAAATGATCTTAGGTCATGTTTGATTAATCTTGAGCCTTAACCATTTCTTGTACAAAATTATATCATTAGTCAACCATGATTGAGCCTAAAAGAGTATAAAGTCTTTTCATGAAACCCGAAAAATACCTGAGCCAAATAAAAATATATCAAACCTACCTTTGCTACATAATTTTCTTGCACCCTCTCTGAAATCAATATGATATAGAAAAGGTGAGAAATGGTATCAGAGCAAAAGAAAAGAAAAGAAAAAAATATTGGCTATTCAAAGCAAAAGAAAAAGAAAAACCAATGAAAGGCTGAAAAATAGAAAGAAAAGAGCCAAGAAAATAAGAAAAATAAAAAGAAAGAGTAGACAAAATCTCTATAGAATAAGGCGTGCCATAATAGTAGCTTTTGAATCCTATAGACGTCATTTCTTAAACTCTAAAACCAATGGCCACATTACAACCCAAAGAAAGTCCTTTTTGATTCCAGAAATCATGCATCTGTATTAATTCTACCTTATAAAAGGAGAATGTTGATGATATGTCTAATATAGTGTTGATATTCACTCATGAGATTATGTCAAATTCAAATTTTATTCAAATATCCGTTTTTCAAATACTTACATGTGATATTATTTGCTTCACAATATTTCAATCACATGTAACTCATGAGAATAGTCACTATAACGAATATGTATTATTTGCTGAGTGTATTTCAGGAAAGGATTGACATCATGACTACTATGAAAGATGGTAATATTTCTTGAGTCATTTTTGAAACAAAATAAATCATCACACACACACAAGTTTTTATAAAAATATATAGTTAATATTACAACTAACGTGTGTTACTCTTATAGTGATCAGAAAAGGAACTATTCTAGCAAGACAAAAGGAATATTGATTTAATTATTCTTGTAAGAAGTATGAGTTATAAACTCCTAACTACTGAAGTTTATAGGTAGCTTCACTAAAAACCTTCACGAGACAAAACTCGTCCACTAGGGATCACCTAGGGGTTTAACGGCTTATTGCATATGCTAAATGCAATCGTGAAAAAATCTACGAAAATGATTTTACTTATGTTTATGTTTTATTTTGTGAAATAGTTCTTACAATAGTAATGTTTAAGTTGGGGGGTGTGATTAACCTTAATTAGTGTGTAAATTAAAATAATTAAGTAATTAATTTTGTAAGATAAAACAACCAAACATTATGAATTACAGTTTGTGCGTAAATTAAAGTTTTAAATATTTTATGTTTAAATTTCAGGGTTGAATGCAAGAATACCAGAAAATACAAGGCAATTTTGCAAGACTTGAAACTGCGAAGGACTAATGTGTAATAAAGAAACATGGACAAATCAGAAAGCGACACTTAGCAAGTCCAAAGCACGACACCTAGCACCACTGCAAGGCTTAACATTTTGGAAGGTGGAGGTCAGGGTTAGAACCCCCCCCCCCCCCTTGGCCGAAAGTTTCCTTCCCCCTATAAATAGGGGTCTTCACTTCTTACTTCAATTCATAGCATTCCAAGACCAACTCCTCCCTACCAAAAGCCAGCTGGCCATCAAAGAGAGCAAAGAGAGAAAAAAAAGAGAAAGAAAAAGCCTTTGAAAGCTGGTCTGTGATACACTTTTACAGTTACTCTGTATTTCTACATTTCTGTAGTATCTTTCTATTCGGATAGTTGAACTATCACCACTTTTTTTGTCTTGAATGATAATAAGGGTAGTTATGTTTCAATTGTTCCTTGTGAAAGAAGTTTTATTTTTAGTTGTAATGAATATTAACCACACTCCTTACTTGTCTGTAGCAATGAAGCGTGAGTAGTCGTTTATGCCCTTCAGTGCGAGGGGAACATATGTATATTATTGTTTAGATTATGGAAATGTTGATGTCTTATTTATATTTTATCTATCTATATAGTGTATGGTTAATGTGTGATACAACTATGTGCATAATTTCGGTGTTGTGACTTGAATTATGTCATCAGTGTATCATAAGACTCGCCGGTGTATAATATAATATAATTCAGACCACTAAAAAGTGTGAATCAAGTTTTTGACACTGTTGCCGGGGATCGAACCCGGGTCACCTGCGTGACAGGCAGGAATACTCACCACTATACTACAACGACACCAAAAAATTTATTCGCACTTTTTAGTGGTCTGAATTATATTATATTATATACCCAAGTATAAGTGGTCAAATTATAATTTTCTCAGTTTTAAGTCCAAGTATCGATCCCACAAAGAGTTTAGTAATATAGTATTTAAAATAAAAGAAAAACAATAAAGTTATTGTTCGAAGCAGTATGATATTTGATAGCTTGTGATGTGAGCTTAGTTTGACAACTAGTTTAATTTAAATAAAGTGCATAAGTAAATGCGTTAATAACAAGAATATAAAAGATACCCTTCAGTTTAAGGGTCTCATAGGCGTTATATTGGTTAGATACTGGAAATGCTACCGTACCAAGATTAACTTCCATCTTATTGGCAAGTCAACCGGTTGGTTTGATGTATATAAACCATAGCACAACTGCTTCTTAGACTAACTGATTATATCCACGTCAATTGATTAACCCAAACAAACCAGAAGGACAAGTCATTCATGAGGAATACTTGAGTTATTCACTTGATCTCATGATTATAAGTGCGTACATAATAAATCATATCACAGCCACGTCTTAGGTTAACTGGTGGTATTGTAGCATAACACAGCAACTTCTTAGGAAAGGTAGTTATAGATGTATCAATTGACTAATTCAAGAAAATCAGAAGGACAAGTCATTCATAAAGAATACTTGAATTATCCAATAGGTCATCTGTGATATATATATACACTAGTTAAACATCCTCAGCATTTCGGTGGAGGACAAGCCATACCAGTAGGAACGTCGTGGTTGTTAGACTAGCAATATAGTTATATACAGTATTTAAATAATCGTAATAACCCAGAAGGACAAGTCATTCATGAGGATCATTTAGGTTTTGTACCACACATCAGTAGAAAATCCTCAATGTTCCGGTGGAGGACAAGCCATACCGATAGGAACACCGTGGATCTTTAACCGGCGGATCTTATGATGCACTGATGACATAATTCAAGGCACAGTACCGGAATTATGTACATAGATGTATCACGCATTAAGCATACAATACATAGATAGATAAAATATAAATAAGACATCAGCATTTTCATAGTTTAAACAATAATATACATATGTTCCACTCGCACTGGAGAGCATAAACGACTACTCACACTCCATTGCTACAAACAAGCAAGGAGTGTGGGTAATATTCATTACAAGTAAAAATATAACTTCTTTCACAAGAAACAATTGAAACACAACCACTTTTATTATCATTCAAGACAAAAAAAGTGGCGGCAGTTCAACTATCCGAATAGAAAAATAATACAGAAATGTAGAAATACAGAGTAACTGTAAAAGTGTATCACGGACCAACTTTCAAAGACTTTTTCTTTCTCTTTTCTTTTCTCTCTTTGCTCTCTTTGATGGCCATCTGGCTTTTGGTAGGGAGGAGTTGGTCTTGGAATGGTATGAATTGAAGTAAGAAGTGAAGACCCCTATTTACAAGGAGGAGGAAACTTTCGACCAAAGAGGGGTCCTAACCCCCACCTCCACCTTCCAAAATGTTAAGCCTTGCAGTGGTGCTAGGTGTCGTGCTTTGGACTTGCCAAGTTTCGCCTTCTAATTTGTCCATGTTTCTTTATTACACCTTAGTCCTTTGTAGTTTCAAGTCTTGCAAAATTGCCTTGTATTTTCTAGTATTCCTACATTTGACCCTAAAATCTAAACATAAAGTATTTAAAACTTTAATTTACGCACAAACTATAATTCATAATGTTTAGTTATTTTATCTTACAAAATTGATTACTTAATTATTTTAATTTTTACACTAATTACGATTAATCAGTGAGGAGACATGACATCATAAGTCGCCAGTAGGAGACAATTCAACGCATATCTATGCATCTCGAGGGAAAGGTCATGATTACAGTCATGGCAAAAAAAGATGACTTCGACGATCCATAATCCATAATCAAACACAACAAACTCTGAACAGAGCCAGCCTATCTTATACGTATTTATCTTTACTCCTGAGCAACTTTTTTTTTCTACAACCCATCATTTGGTGATCTTTTACTGCTTTCATTTAATGCTAAGTACAGTACTTGTTTCATCTTCCAAATTCAGTCTACTTGTTGTGTAAAATTCAGATAAATTTGAACTTTTTATAATAAGGGTAAAATGGTAAATTTGCCACTACGATACAGATTGTAAACATGAAATTTTTTAAAACTCGGATGACAAAATAGACCTCACTATTGGAGTTTGAAGTATATCTTCACTCAGCGAGACCTTAACATGAGACAGTGTAAGTGGATGGAGTACCTGGAGGAATACGACTTCACTTTGCATTACCATACTAGTAAGGCAAACGTGATGACTGATGCACTCAGCCGAAAGTCACGGGAAATATTGGCTAGTTTAGGTTCCTGGAAGTGGCAGATACTCGAGACTGTGGGACAGTTTGGGCTGCATTATTAGGGACAAGCTCGGGGTGTTTTAGGGAGCTTAGTGACGATGTCTTCCCTACTAAGGAGAGTGATTGAGTCCCAGGGGCAGGACCCAGAGTTATCATTCATCAAGGACCGATTACAGGCGGGTACCGGTGACGAGGGCTGGGTCATTCACTCGGATGGCAGTCTTCGGCATAGGGGAAAGGTTATGATTCCCTAGTTAGCGAATCTGAGAGAAGAGATCCTTAGGGAGTTCCATTGCACCCGATTTCTTGTGCATCCAGGTGGCACGAAGATGTACCATGATCTTGGTCAGCAGTATTACTAGAGCGAAATGAAGAGACATGTTGGAGATTTTGTCAAACGATGTCTCACGTGTTAGCTGGTCAAGGCCGAGCACCAGAGACCAGCGGAGTTGCTCTAGCCCTTGGAGGTGGCTGAATAGAAGTGGGAGCATGTCACGATGAATTTTGTGACTCACTTGCCACGGACATCGCTAGGGATATGACGCGGTGTGGGTCATAGTGGACCAGCTTACGAAGTCAGCACACTTTTTGGCTCTGCAGAAGACCTTCACATTGGAGGAATTCTGCAAGTTGTATATACGGAAGATTGTCCGGTTGCATGGGGTACTCATATCTATAGTATCGGATCGGGATCCCAGATTTACGGCTCACTTTTGAGAGAGTTTTCAACGGGCCATAGGGACACAGTTGATGATGAGCACAACTTTTCATTTCCAGACAGACGGTCAGTCAGAAAGGACTATCCAGATATTAGAGGACATGTTACAGGCATGCATCCTAGATCTCAAAGGTAGCTGAGAAGAGCATTTATCCTTGTTGGAGTATGTCTACAACAATAGTTATCAAACGAGCATTTAGATGGCACCCTATGAGGTACTATATAGTAGGTCATGCCATTCTCCGGTATGTTAGATAAAGGTAGGAGAGAGACCCTCTACAGGTTCGAATTTGGTTAAAAATACCTCAGAGAAGGTGGACCTGATACAAAAACGTCTTTTTACGGCTCAGAGCCGACAGAAGAGCTATGCTGATAGACGACGACCTCTGAAATTTAAGGTGGGAGATCACGTCTTCTTGAAGGTAATGCCTAAAAGGGGAATGGTCAGATTCAAAAAAAACAAGGAAAGCTGTCATCGAGGTTTATTAGGCTCTTTGAGATACTCGAGAGAGTAGGCACAATGGCTTACAGATTGGCGTTACTGTCAAATTTATCGGGTGTTCATGTGGTATTTCATGTCTCTATACTCCGGAAGTATACTCCAGATCCAACACATGTAGTGGATTAGAGTGAGTTAATTGTTGAAGCGGATGGGACCTTCGAGGAGGGACCAGCGCGTATCATGGATAGCCGGGAACAGGTTTTACGAGGCAAGACCGTGAGGCTAGTAAAGATGTTGTGGCAGCATCGAGGCGTGGAGGAGGCGACATGGAAGCGTGAGGACACTATACGTACTAATTATCTGTTCCTGTTCAAGGATAGATGTACAAGTTTTATAATTTTAAATGAAATATTAATGTTGCATATGCATGCGATTAAGTGTGTATGTGTGTGTGAATTTCGAAGATGAAATTCTTTGAAGGGGGGAAAATGTAAAACTCGGATAAATTTGAACTTTTTATAATAAAGGTAAAACGGTAAAATTGTCACTACAGTATGGGTAGTAAACCTGAATTTTTTTAGAACTTGGATGACGAAACGGACCTCACCGTTGAATTTATCTTGCGAAATCTAACTACCCGTCAATTTTCGTCGAATTTTGAGATAGTCAATTTTTTTGTATTTTATAAGACGATTGAGTCTCAGGTGACTCAAAAATAAAATTTTTAATAAAATTTTGAAAGTTGAAAAATAATTTAAGACAAGTTAAAATAAAAATATTTTGAACTTAAACCGAAATGAAATTTAATCATTTAGGGGTGAAAACGAACCCAAAAAAAATAGAGTCGTGTGTGGCGCGTTGTGGGCCAAGCAAATTAGAGGGTATAAATAGGGGAGAAAATCGGACTTTGTCCCCCACATTTCTCAGTCGTTAACCGATAAAGAAAGAGAGAGAGAGAGAGAGAGAGAGAGAGAGAGAGAGAAGAAGAAGAAGAAGAAGAAGAAGAAGAAGAAGAAGAAAAAGAAGAAAAAGGAGAAATAAGGGTTTCTCAAGCTTTTCATTTGCAAATCTAGGGCCAAGCTTTGCTCAAATCAACCCAAGCCAAGAAGAAAAGTTGTTCCTCTCGTCAAGGGCTACGCCTACGTACCAAAAACAAAGGCTTTCATCGAAGATTCCAAGGACGAGATTTTAAGGAAGTGAAAATTTTAGCTCATTTGTGGGGGTCTTGGAGCTTCTTGACACCATTTACGCTTCAAGTGGTAAGGTTCCCTCCTACTTAGGTTTATTTACAACCTAGGATACTTATATGAAATGGGTATATTGATAGGATGCTATATCACTTGCCTATTGTGGTGAATTTAAGGAAATGGGTATAGAAATAGTTTAGACTAAATTTCTAACTTGGAATTGAAATGTGGTAATTACTTGTGAAATTTCATGAAAATTGGTATTTGTGGGCATGTTATATGTTTAAATTATGTTTTGGTGAATGAAGTGTGTTATTGGCATACATTATGTTATAATATGCTTGTGAATGGTTGTTAGATGTGAAATGTTGATATATGTTTATTGATATATTAACATTGTGATAAAGTTTGGTGATTATATGCATATGATATAATTAGTCATGGAACATGTATATATGTGATTAAATTTGCTCATATGACATTCATTACATATGATGCATTACATTGCATTTGCACAGAAGCATCACAACCATGGGCATGAGACATTGGTATGGATATAGGTGTGTGCATGGTTTAATCAAACATCATACTTGGTGGTTGATGGGTGAACTCGGGAAAGTTGAATTGAAAATCCAACTAAATCGCATGGTTGCACGAAAAAAAAACTTGTGTCGGGTATAGCAAGTAGGGTTAGACTCTCCCTCGGGTGCAAGACCCGGCTATCTGGTTCAGACACTCCCTTGAGGTGAAATTTCGGAAAAGTATCATAGTGTGTGAAACCGGCGATACTACTCCGAGAACTCCACTATCCAATAAAGACACAAGATTTTGTTTTATAAAATACCTGATTCGTACACTCTCCCGAGGTGAAATTTTAAAAAAGTGTACTTGTTTTATAAAATAGTCATTCGATGTGTAACATCTAACAATGACTTGGTTTTATAACCACATGACTCTATTTCAAAATGATCATTGGATATAATTCATCAATGACAGATTTTTCATACATTGGCATTGCATTGTGTGATGGGAGTCGATGGGGGCTCGGATTGAGTTGCATGAGTGGGTATCATCTCATATCATAGCATGACATGTTAGATTCCAACATAGACTTGCTTAAATCTTGGTTGGAATGACTATTGTTTGGTAAATGTTGCATGTGAGTATTACATAGGCACTTAGGTTAGGAAATACTCTAATGGGCGTGGCTCACCCTATACAAAAAAATATTTTAGGTGCGGGTGGTACATTGGCAGAAGACTCTCATTCGGGGTCTCAAGGATGAAGAAAGTCAGAATATAGTTTTATTTTGAGTTTTTTGTAAAAATTTTATAAATTATTATGAAAATTTAGTATGGCATTTAAATTCATGTAAATGAATGTAATAGAGTTGGTATGGACCTTGTGTAATGTGAAAATCTTCATTAAACATGGGTTGGATGGAAATAATAGGTTTTGAAATAAATTGAAAATGAAAAACAGGTGAAACAATCAAAATTGGACAAAGCCTACCGGTACAATTTTGTCCAGTAGGCAAACTCTACCGGTAGAAAATTTCTAGTAGGTAAACCCTGTCGGTAGAAATTTTTCGATAAGTTCACCCTACTAGTAGGCCTTCCAAAAATCTGAAATTTTAAAACTGTTTTGTCATGCTCCTGGGCCATATGTCCTTCCTTCCAAATGATGTAAATGAACTATAATGGAGTATGAAATATGGTACATTGAACCACGATTTGATTAAATGATAAAATATACACGGGTTACACGTGTGAGTTATAATCCTGGTTAAGCGGATGTTATTGACGTGACGTCAAGTTGTGCAACAACCACTGGTATTTTCGCGGGTTGACGAATAGTCAACAATTGATAAAGGACCCCCGATTTTAGGGGCGTCACATGTTGATTTGCATTCCAGTTTTCTTTTTTACGTTTCAGTCCATTACGTTATTAGTTGGAACATTATTTTAAGTCCTTGAAGGGCATAAAAAAGAACTCAGAGGTATCATTACATCTCGCTACAATCACTTAAATAGTCACGATTTTAGAACTTCACACCGGTTCAAGTAGGTAAGGTCGTACATATTTGGATCTTAAGTCCAATTAGACTTCGACGCATTTGCAATCCAAAAAGATGCTAAACTCATCATAAATACATCAATACACTAAATGATATCCCAAAACTTATGCCTCATAAACAGTACTTCCTTTCTCACCGTTCATATTTCATAACTTTCTCCAATATTGGCAATACCATTTCTCGAAACTAACTGAAAACACGTCCCTAGGGTTTATAGAGCATGAAAAACGGTTCAGATAACGTAGCCTAATCTTACAAAATTGTTCGTCGCGTTCAAATGAAGAGCTTGGCATTCGAACAGAGTCTTTGGAGTTCAAATGAGCTTTACTCTCAATATCTCCGATTTTCTGCTGAAAAATTCATCAGACAGAGTGTTCAATTGGGCTCCCCTTTCTACCTACACTTCCAAGGCCTTTTTTGCCTATTAGAGATCGGCTCATGAAATTTTTATGAAATATATATTTTTTACCCCTGAAAGTCAAATTTCTAATGTCGCAAACTCAAAATAATCAGAAATTGGGGTAAAGAGTTATAGCCAAAATACTAAAATAGTATCAAATTCCTTCCTACCCGAATTCTCTTTAAAATGTGTTTTAACTTCAGAATATTTTCAAATTTCTAGTACATCCCATATCACATCTCTCAATGGTTCTCAACCTTCCAAATTCAATGGTAGTCTTATTTTAACTTAAAAACATTTAGAAACTTATCTAATCATCATTTTCAAACTTCAATGCCTTTGAAATTAAATTTTACCCTAAAATTCATACATGCAAAACTCAAATTTAATTGTCAATCTTTTAACAATGATTCAAAGTGTTTACCATCATTATGTCTGTTTTAGATGAACTCTTAAGATTATATTATCCTTATTTAACTATAGTGCAAGGTTTTACACACTCGCTTTTGAGTAGCTCCAATGAGGGATCTTATTCAATACAACTGTTAGATTAGTGGTGATCAGTTTTAATATTTGATGGAATTCACTTCGAATCCAATGACACGTTGAATTAGGTCCTAAATTATAATCCTCATCGATTAAAAATGCATTATTTATTTTTGTGTCCATTGCATGCCTGCAAACTACCATAAATTCCCGGCTTGGGTGTTAGAATTGTCAAATAATATATGTTTTTACCGAGTAGTGTTATGCTATACAAGCTATTAGTAACGATAGCATAATATTTGAAGTTTTTATTAGGGCTCAAATAACATGACACTAAATAAAGAAGCCCAAATCAACAGTCATGTTATTTAGATTTTAAATTTAATCTCAAAATTTGATTTGTTGTAAAAATCAAGGTCTATTATATGTTTATGTCATTGACATATTGCGCAATGATGATTTTTTTTTTATTTAAGTAAAAGAATGTTTCTCTCTCCTCTATTGAAGCACTGTTAATTTGCACGCTTAACTACCACATTAAAACAAATGTGGCCGTTTCTCTCATTTTTATATTCTTGTAGGAATTTGGTGGGCTCACAATTTTTATTTTCGGTATGAATGGTAATTATAAAAAACGTGGAGGAATTTGGAACATCCAATATGATTCTTTGTCCAAGTTCTGAATACTAAATATCTTGGTACAGGCAGTATATGTGTAAAGTATATCTGTTAATGATACAATATATTTTAAAAAATTTGGGTAAATTGCATTGACATTCCTGACATTTGATTTTATTACACGGACACCCTCTTAAGTTTTCAAAATTACACTAAGACCCCACAAAATGAAGGCCATTAACGACACAAACAAAAAGACCATTTTACCCTCACATTAACTATTCATCAAAATCCAATTCACATACACCCACACTCTCTCTCACGACGAATCAAACCCCCAACAACCATCTCTTTCTCTCTCTCTTTGTGAAGACGTATCAAACCCCCCTAACAACCGGTGTCAACATCCAGCGGCGTAACCACAACCGCCTATTTTCACCAGCACCACCATTGCAGAAGTTAGGGTTTTTGTTTTCTATCTTTCTCTCTTCTATCTCTCTGTGATCGATATCCTAGGTGGTAGAACCGGTAGTGATGGGTGGAATTTGCAGGTGGTGGTTATAAGTGGTGGTTGTAAGTGGATTTTGAATTCCTAACCTCTTCGATGTAGTGGTTGGTTGATGATGTGTTTGGTTCAGGTGATGGTTTCAATGGTGGTGGAGGCAGGGATGGTTTCAAAAGGTATGGGTTATGGTTTTAGTCTCTCTCTCTCTCTCTCTCTCTCTCTCTCTCTCTCTCTCTCTCTCTCTCTCTCAGTGCTACTGCTAGTGGTGGGTCTAGTTGGGTATAGAAGTTTTGGTGAGTTTGACTGGGTTTGGAAGTTTTGGTGGTTTTATGTGGTGAAATCGATGGTGATTGGTGGGTTTAGGTGGTGGAACCGGTGGTGAAATCAGTGGTGATGGGTGAGTTTAGGTGGTGGACTGGTGGTGATGGGTGATAGGAGTAAGAATTAATGTAATTAGATAAATAATGAATAAAAAGAAAATTAATATGCTACAATTTGATAGGTAATTATTTAGATTTTTTTTAAAAAATGATTAATTTTTAAACTATAGTAAACATTTCAGTGTAAAATTTTAAATTTTAATTTATATTTGAAATATATGGATTAAAAAAAATAAATGAAAGGTTGGATAAATTTGTAAGATAAGAAAAATATTTATTTGAATTCTTAAACTTAAATTTGGACTGTATTTTTGGTATTTTAGGAATTATTGTTGATGACATCAGGTTTGACTGTGAATAATTCTAACGTACGTTAGTTAGAAGGGGTATGATTGTTACAAATATTAAATATAAAGGGAGTTCAATGTTATTTTTAAATGTGAAAGGGTATCTGCGTAATAAAATCAAATATCAAATGGTGTCATTATAATTTACCCTAAAAGTATTCGATAGGTCCTATTTTTCCTTGAGAAGAAGAATGAGAAAGTTAAATGAGCACAAAAAAGTTAAGACGTGTGACTAAAAAGTTTTGTGGTCCACGATGCAGATGGTGTGAGAAAGCGTAAAAAAGTTAAGAGACTTAATTTATTGCAATTTTTGGATTTATTATAGATCTTATTAAATATTAGAATTTAGTATTGATGTAATGATTTTTATGAAGGTACGTTATTATGTCAGTAAATTAAATCAAATTTTTAGGTTAAATCAAAAGATAAATAAATTTAAAAAAGAGTAATGTTATTTGGACCTAAAAATTGACTTAATAAATTATTATCCTTAAATAATTAGTGGTTCTTAATAAATATTAAAATTCACTATTAAATCAATGATAAATATAACAGTCATACAATAAAGTCAATTTTTTAAATTAATTTTTTAAATCTACATATAATTTTTTTATCTAATGATATTTTTTATTTTGTCAAGAACATGTATTTTAGGGGTGAAAAGTTCAAGCCCATTCTGCCTCTCTCACCCCCAAATATATATACATATACATGCATACACGTGTAACCGCGTTTCAAGTTTTATCATTTGACTAAAGCAACGTTGACAAAACATCATGATCAGACAAATTTGGTAACACCTTGTTTTGAACAAATCACAAGTGTCACATCAGAACAGCCATGAAGGCAAACCACACTCAACAAACTATATTATATTGGGCAGGTCAAACTTGCAGCATTGGGCTGAACAACACTATGGTTTGGCCTGGGTCTTTGTCTAACCTTTTGAGTAAATATTAATTAGGTGTACAAATGCATACAAGACTCTGATTCGAGATTGTAATCAACTTTTAAACAATTTAGTCGACTTCAATTCGTTAATTTTTATCTCAAGTTTCGTCTCAGTTTATTTAATCAAACGGATCGAACTTAAACTTGTGTTCAAGTTTCCAATTCAAATCTTCACTCGTGTTCATATACATATACGTAAATGATAAAATATGATAAAATATAAATTTAAGTGTCTTAAAAAATATATTAACTACAAATTAATTAAATATGAAATAATTAAATATATAATAAAAATGAGTGATGTGATGTTTTTAAGGAAAAAATATATAAATTATTAAATATATGATAGAAATAAGTGATGCAATTTGACATTTGAATCTGACAAAAAGATGATGGATGAGATAAGTGATTGATGTGGTTTTGAGGGAAAAAATATGATTGGAACGAAATTCAAACACACTCATATTTTATTATATATATATATATATATTCATCATATAGATTTACTAATTATTGATTGTGCCTGAAAGCACAGAGTAATAAAAAATAATAAATAATAAACATATTTTTATTTATATCTAAAATCAAATCACAAACATAAAAAAAAAATAAAAAAAATTAAGCATCAATTTATAGTGGGGGGTAAGAGATGGTGAGCGACAGTGGGGGTGGTAGGAGACGGTAATAATTGTGGTGGGTGACAATGACCGGGGTGGAGGCAAGGGCAGCGGTGGCGGTGGTGGTAGAGGTATTAATGAGACGATTTCAAATATTATTTTTTAAAATTATATTAACTTAAAAAAGTAATTTCAAACACACCCTTAGGGCCTGTTTTTCTTATTAAATTTAGAGTATTAATATTAGCTGTTAGAGTAATTTTAAAGTAAAATTTAAAGTGATTTTAACCGCGAATAACAAAAGGTATTTTGTTTAACTTTAAAAATTTAAATTGTAATCTATTTTATTATATAGATTTGTAATCACAGTTACAAATAACACATGGATTATGTTACCCTGAAGAATTATTTGATAGTAGACCCATTTTAAAAAGTCACTTAGATTAAATTGTGTCGACTTTTTAAGGTTATCCCTTGATCTATCTTACATGTAACTCAACCCAAAGGACTAAACTTGAATGAGCAATGTTATATGAACTTAAAATGTGAAATTAATTAATCACTATTGTTAATTGTATTGTGGGTCTTAGTATTTATTGAGATTCATTACCTATTCAATAATAATGATTAATCAAATCTATATTTTAAGTCCAAATAACATTTTTCAACTCAAAATACCTCTTATAAATTTGCCTCTCTTTCTTAGCTTTTTTTATTTTTTGAAATTGCTTTCTTAGCTTTTTGGAAGCATGAATAATTTCTTAGCTTTCTTGCTTTCTTACCTCTTATAAATTTGCCTCTCTTTCAATTTTGTGTAAAATTACTCTAAAGATTAAAGTAGTGTTTGACATAACTTCTAAAATCGTAAGTGTTCATGGCATTTGGTAGACATACCAAACGTATTTTTTATTTTAATTAAATTCCTGTTAAATTTTAGGTGTGATTGGTTTTTGGTTATAAATTGATATTCACAATTAAATTGTCCAAAATTAATTATTGCAGATGTCACCTCACAATAATTGTGATAGAGAAAATACAGATTTAAATTGAATGGATCCAAAATGCTATTATTGCATGAATAGGATTATAAAATTTCTGATTTTGATCCATCAACAATATTTAAGGAGTACTTGGAATGTCAGTTGTTTATTCTTTTTTGGCCTAATAACAAAAGTATTCATGCTATAGCCCACTTCATCTAACTTAATCTGTTATTTTTATACTATTACATTATTTGGATATTAAATTAATTTAAAAATAAAACTATTTTTCAAAAAAAAAAAACGCTTGAATCAAGGTGCATTAAATATAAATTGAAAATAAAATCACTTTTCAAAAAAAAAAACGCATGAATCAAGGTGCATTAAAGATAATTCAAAATTTAAATAAGAGATTTAACAACAAATATATATATATATGTGTGTGTGTGTGTGTGCGTGTGTGTATAAATAAGTATATATATTCGTATATATATGTTAACAAATACACATGAATCAAATGTACATTAAATACGTGTTTATATATATTAACAAACACACATAAATTAATGTGAATTAAAAATAAGAGATTTTGAATTAAATGACCCTAAAATGGGCATTTATGTTTTTTTAACTTACATTTTGTTTTATGTAGTTTTTACCAAATAAATCTAATTAGGTGTACCGAGTTCCAAAGAACCCCTTTAGTATATAATCACTCCAATCCAGTATTAGTTAATAAGCAGGATCTTTATTGGTTAAAGATGAATGGTCAGCCGAGTAAAGGAATTAACCCAAAAAAAAAAAAATAGTAGAGTGAATCTAGTATTAGTCAATTTTGCCACCATTGTGGCTTCATGTCGGCTATGTCTTCTATCACCGACTCAGAAAAAGCAGGAAAGCGGCTTGCAGCTTCCAGCTTCCTCACTGAAACGAACCCTATGAATTCACACCAAAGCCTTTGACTCAATCAAATCCATTCCTTCACAAAATCGAAACATTACTTTACTTCCACTCACCTCTAGTAAAAATATAAATAGAGAGAACAAATCCAAATTATCAAACCCACAAAAATATAAACCAAACACACCCTTACATTTCTTAAAGATAGAGGGTGGCCGAGGGACCGACTCGATGGCGGCGCTTAGTTTATTTTCAGATCTCTCAACTTGCCTATATAACGGTCGACTCAAGAAACTCAAAGGGTACTTGTCAACCTTGTTGAACAAGACTTCTATTCATTAGATATTCAAATCTCTCCTCTACTTCTTTTTTTTTTTTGGGTGGGATAATTGCTTTGTTTTTTGCCATAATCTTCTGTATATAGAGTTTCATGTGTGGGTTCAAGGTGGCGAATTTTAGGGAGTATTCCGGGAAGAGTGTGCGGCGGAGGAGGGGTGAGGAGAGAGAAAGTGATGGGTTAAATGAAGGTGGAAATATGTTGGAGTCTGTGTTTTCTGGGATTAATAGAGAGCAGGAGATGTCGGCAATGGTGTCGGCTCTGACATATGTGGTGGCCGGTGAGGATTTGGTTAGTCATAGAGAGGTGGGAGGTGGTGGTGGCGGCGGTGATGGTGGTGCATCAAGTGGTAGTTCTGGTTCTGCTGGGGCTTGTTCTTCGTCTTCTGCTGCTTTCTTTGTTCATGGAGAGAAAAGAGGACGTGAAGCTGAGGGTGGTAGTGTGCAGTATTCTGAATCAGGTGGATTGGTTTTTAGAGCACACACCGACTCCCTTGGAGGTAGGATTTGAACCAAATGATTCTGTCTCTCCCTCTCTCTCTCTCGTGCTATCGTTGTTTCTTATGTTCTTTTTGCATACGGACCAATATTATAAATTTTCAATAAATTAGTGTAATTATAAAACTTTGATAGATTGTCTGTAAATAATTTATTCTCTATTAAATTATAATAAGATCAAGGTATCATTCTCATATGTCATTTTAGTATTGTAAGTCACATGTGACATATAATCAAGGTAACTTTGGATTTGCCACATCTAGGTGAATAGTATCATTTGAATATGCACTTCTTTTCCTTACTAGACACATTTTATAAAAATGAGTTGTTTTCCAATAGCCATGTATGATTTAATAAAAATTTGAAAAAGTGCATTATAGGAGTCCGAAAACGGTGTAATGAATCTTACACAATGTGTTCATATATATATATATATATATATATATGTGCTGGTTATAATTTGTGCTTGAAGGCACGATGAAACATAAAATTTGAATGTCCAAAAAATTAATCACACAATATTAAATAATAATTTTTCTTTCTTTAATTTATTTGATTACATTATTTAAATTTTATTTGTATTCATTATTTTTTAAAAAATATCCACAAAAATACGTAATTCGATAAATTTTCTCAACATGTGTATACTGTCGTATATAAATAATGTCTGAAGTAAAAATTATGTTAAACAACAAATTAATAGAAATAGGTGATGAGATGATTTTGGGAAAAAAATATGTATGGAATAAAATTTCAAACACCTAACTGTTTTATTTTATATAAATATATATCAACACTCTTTATCATTGAAGCTCTATAGAAAATCAAATATTTATAGTGTTACCCCATATTTGTATTACATATCAAAACCCGTATTACTTTGAAATTAAATAGAGCAATGCTATTGAGACCTAAATTACTGACCTAATTTGCTGACCTAATTCACTATGATCTTTGGATTGACTGTGGGCTCCATCAATCATTAGAATTTGGTGTTAATCCAATGATTCAAATAAAATCACGTCATTAAGCTAGCAACGTAACATTTTTAAGTCCAAATAATATTTTCCGTAAAATAAACCCTATTATTAGCTAGAGTAGTAGATTCTCTAATTCACTGCTGTTATTAAATTAATGATGAGCATTAATATTTAACAGAATTTATTTTGAATCCTTGGACAACAGTGGATTAGATCAAACAAAGTAACCCCTATTATTAGATAATGGAAATTTTTTTTTTTTATATCTTCCTTGACAGAAGGCTTGCCTTCAAGCACAAGAACAACAAGAACAGCACCAACAGAAACAGCATACACATATGATAACAGTGAGTCCTCTGTTGGAGGAGCAGAGCCAAGAAGAAGATACAGAGGAGTGAGACAAAGGCCATGGGGCAAATGGGCAGCTGAGATCAGAGACCCATACAAGGCTGCTAGGGTTTGGTTAGGCACATTTGACACGGCCGAGGCAGCTGCTAGAGCTTATGATGTTGCAGCTCTCAGGTTCAGAGGCAACAAAGCCAAACTCAACTTCCCTGAAAATGTCCGGCTTCGTCAATCTCCGGCGACCCAGTTGACCATTTCCGATTCTCCCAACACCCTTTTCTCCGTTTCAACTTCGCCTGAGCCGATTGTTCACACCAGAGCACCTTATTATATGTACCAGGAACCTGAGGCTTCCGGGGATTATATGAACTTCTACTCTCCGATACCTGTGAATTCGATTGATTTTCAGGGACAACCCATGAGTTTGTTGGACCAATTGCTATTGTCATCTTCAATGAATTCTAGTTTGCAGTCTTCGTCGTCCTCTTCAGTTGGGTGCAGTAATACAGGATCGCCTTCTTCAACTTCACCTACTTTTCCTCTGTTTTTTCCTGCTCAGCCACAGGTTTTTCCGGCGCCGGCCACCAGTCAGGGTGGCGGAGCTGAGTTTTCTGGGATGTCGGGGTCAGGTTCCGGCCATCAGCCTTCTTCTACAGGATGATTTTGCTTTGATTTATATTTTCCTGTTTTATGTCTATATTGATTAGTAGTTTGTCTGCCATGTGTTTGATGAAATTTGGTACTGAAGTATTTTTGAGATTTTGCACCGTTTCTCATGAACTTTTGAATGGATATTGAGGGAAACAAAGAGCTTATGTCAAGTGTTGAATTGCATTTTCAACCATTAATCTACACTGTAACAAGTTAGACTAATACAAAAATGCGTACGTGACAATTCAATACAAGATCTGTGAAGCTGACACAAAACTAGCACAAAGTTAGCAGACCATCAGCCTTCTACTTCAGGATAATTTCTACTCTTATTTTCACTCTCTTGTGTTAGTTGGATATTGCTTTTGTTGTTTGTCTGCCATGCATTTGATGGAAACGTAATATAGGCTTATCAAATTTTCTTACCAAATCTCAATCCAAAATGATGTGACATAGTTTTTTACCATTAAAGTCTCATTAATATTCAATGACAGAGATTGTGTCATATCATTTGAAATGAATGATTTGATAAGAAAATTTAATAAGTATAACATTTTTCTTGATAGAATTTGGTGCTGAAGTATTCTGAGATTTGGTGAATGGATATAGAGAGAAACAAAGAGCTTATGTGAAGTTTTGAATTTGCATTTTCAACCATAAGTCTTCCCTCTAACAATTTAGCCTAATCCAAAAACGAAATAGATATTTATTGTTGTCAACATCATATATTGAGAGAGCGCATTGAATTAGACCTGCCCTTCCAATCTTTGTACTGATAAAAAAAATTCAAAACAA
Source organism: Ilex paraguariensis (assembly GCA_963454935.2). Classification (NCBI taxonomy): domain Eukaryota; kingdom Viridiplantae; phylum Streptophyta; class Magnoliopsida; order Aquifoliales; family Aquifoliaceae; genus Ilex; species Ilex paraguariensis. The sequence goes on from CAUOFW020000787.1 coordinate 51,141, forward strand.
GGCAAAAAATAACTCTTATGACTAATCAGCTATGCAATTACATTGATTGGAAGCAGTTTTTTTTTTTTTAATTTTCTTAAATGGTAAATGATTTATCGTGCATCGGTTAGAGATCCATCGATAAAGGATTTGGAATTGGATAAACGTAATCACTTATCATTAATAAAAACAAAAATAAATCAATGATTAAAAATCGAATTTTTTTTATGTTAGGAATGCTTTGAAGTTAAAATTTTGCTTGAATTAACCGAATATATGTTTGGAAATTAAATATCATAATTGCATTTTGTTTTCACCAAAATGACGGTTTTGTTTGTGTTGGAAATTGAAGGGTGATAAAAAAAAAATGTGTACAGAATGTTTGAAATTAAAATTTTAATTTTTTTTTCATTTTTCGTGTTTTCATTTCGTATTTAAAAATATATTTAGAACGTTTTTATTTTCAAGCTAACTGATATTATTTGCCAAAACAACAACTTGATCTTTAGCTAGTAAGCTCCAATGGTAAATGATTGAATTTGACCTAACCAACTTATAGAAGGAAAGAGACAGAAACGGTAAGGTATTGTTGAATGGTCGTATGGTGACTAAATTCAAGGGATAGGATAGAACTATGGTAACGCTGGTGCCATAGTAACATTAATTTATGTTTGTGGGTTTTTCTTTAATTGATTAGTAGATATTAATTATAAAATGAAAATTTTCAGTCATATCTCTTCTTGTTTATCATATTTTCAAAGACACCTTTTATTTTTTAAATCTTCATTGACACCCTTGTTAAATTAAAGATGTTAATTAGAATACAACTTTATTAAATTGCTTATGATATATTTTAGTAAAAACTCTCAATAGAATTTTAATCGGTTGAATTTTAATACATAAGAAAATATAAATTTTGATTGATTTAAATTTTAATCAACTTGAATCAAATTTTAATAAATAAAAATATATAAATTTTAATCGACTTAAAGACAATTTTAATCGGGGCTAGTAGCTCAAATAGAGTTCAAATCAGCTTGAATTTTAATACATAAAAAAACTTTTACTAAGGTCAAATTTTAATATATATAAAAATAAAATTTAATCAATTCGAATCGAATCAAATTTTAATATGTAGAAAAAAATAATTTTAATCAACTCAATTTAATATGTAAAAAAAGAAATTTTAATTAGCTTGAATTTTAATCGAATTTTATATAGAAAGATTGTTTGAAATTTATATAGGGTTAATTTTTGGTATTTTAAGTAATTTATTTTTATTATAAATGGTGATTTAATAGCAAAGGGTGTTAGTGATGTCTAAATATAAACTAAAAAAAGTTGTCAATGATGTTTTTGATAATAGATATTGTCCTTAAAGATATAGTAAACTAGAAATGGTATAGTTGAAAATTTTCCATTATAAAATAATAAATTTATGTATGACATTTTTATTAGATAAAACATTAGAGGAATGGTATAAATTGGACCCACAATCAAGATTTTCAATGGGCTCATTAGGAGTTTTTTTTTTTTTTGTGCAAAACAGATATTTGAAAAGTGAAATGAAAAAGTCAAAGTTGAAACTCTTAAAAAAATTTAGAGTTGCGCAAAAAATTCCGATTTTTTCTTGGAAGTCATTGAATAAACTCTATTTTTTAACTTTTTCTTAGTACTGATAAAAGTTACTAAAATAGATTAATAATAACTAGTCTAAGCAGACCAGACTTCTTTTCCTCTAAAACAAAAAAAAAAAAAAGTTTTAAACCGGCTCTAAACAAGCCCAATGTGTTACACATATATCCAGTCTTAACTCTTAATTTTATTTATAAGCATTTCCATCAATCATAAAAATAATAAAAAAATACACAAACACCTTTCTATTGAAACACAATTTTTTCTATACTGGGCTTTGGTTAAAAAACACTACATTCTTTGTGGTCTCATTAAGGAGGTTTTGAGCAGTATGATTGAAAGGATGTTTGTCTGTCTATTAATGAATTATCGGATTGCTTTAGCCAATAGGGCGTAGAACCGAACCTTTGTCACGGAATTTTATGCAACTTATATTTTTTCCCCCAAAACTCTTCAATGTTTTTTACTCGTATTTTCCATTTGACCCTTCACTTGGAAGTTTCTTACCGTCAACATTTAGAAGTTTCAAACTCTGTCATAATGCCATGAGTTGCAAACCTACAGGTAAAAACAAGTTTTTGCTGAAAACCGAAAAGCTACACTACACTCGACCACCCAAAAACGCATGTGTTACGACTTCCAAAATTCAAACAGTTTTTTTTATTATTATTAAACAGAAAAACTGGGGAAAAACAAGGGTACCGAACAGGTTAGGGAAAATCTAGCAACGCATGCTCATGTGGCTGACAGGAGTTTTCTAGACGGGCAGGAGCCTTGTACACTAGGTACTGACTTTTTTTTAAGTAACATATATTCAGTTGAAAGTGTTGGGACACATCAAAATGCTAGTCAAAACTAAAATAAGGAGTAGAATCACTGAAAGACGGTGGAGGAAGGTAAAACTGATAGAAATAATATCATGCATGTTTTTGCCGTGACTCTTCAAGTGCCCAACAAGCACTTGCAATGCATGCCGTGTTTTTTTACCCAGAAAACTCACTATTGAATGCTGGGTAATACTCTCCTGAGATATACTTATGCTACTGTCAGGATGCAATTCCCTGTTCTTTCCATTGCCATTCCCACGAGCCGGGTAAGTCTATATTTCAGCCAGCTGAACATCACTACTAAAAAATTCTAATTTGTGACTAAAAACTAAAACATTGCAGACCAAACTCATGATCAACCTTTAAACCCAATACCTACATTTGGACCAAGGGTGCTATTGCACATTACAAGTCACCAACTTTTCAAAGCACAACATTTTGAAAGCAAAATATAATCCATATCCTGATTCATAAACAATTGTTGTGTCCGTGTCTGAATACACAAGCAACATAGACCTGATGAGTCCATGTCACAACATAGGTATATTGTTCACAATGAATGAATCATGAAAATCATATATAAGTCACAAAAGACGAAAGGCAGAAACCATGTGAATGTAAGAGATCTAAGGATGGAAGAAGCAAGCAAAGCACATAATCTCTTCCTCCGTTACAAGAAAAGCGCGTTTTGGTGCCAGCAGTTGGTGCTCAAAACGAATAAAACACAGGCCTATCTGCAAAAGATTGATAAAGGGCACCAGTTGTCATCTAAACAAAATTTAATTTCAGTTCATTAAAATTTTCAGATAAAACTTTGTTAATAAGCAGGAAATAAAACTTTGTTAAAACTTTGTTAATTTCAGATAAAAGAATTTACACATGCACTGTACAAATGAGGCCAACAGATATTATGTACAACTAGATCGCCATTATAGATTTTTTGCATTTGAGTTAATGTGTTTGTGCTAATAAGACACAAGTTGTGGATAGTCCAACTCTACCTGCAGTTGGTCACATCAGCATTTTAAACTTTCAAGGCAGCTTTGTGAACCATCATTTCCTTGTGAATTTGGTGGCAGCTCTTCTCCACAAGGTCAAGCAGCTTCTCCAAGTTCATGGCCCATGAGTTTAAAATATCATTACTGTCCTTTGCACTCTGGAAACAGATAATACCCATTGGCCTGTCAATCTTTGCCACCAGCGCTTTGGATACAACCATATCTGAAAGATGCTTTTCAGCTTCCTGAGATGGGAAAGTGCATTAAAGATGTAAAATTTTACGAAAACAATAATTGGTCAATTACAGAAACACCAATGACAATGAGTGCAAAGAAAAAATTGGAAATAAGAATCTGGCCTAAAAAAATTAGTCCAGCATAAATAACAACTGAACAGTTGATTCTGTGAACATGAGAGCATACCTTTTACATACAATATACATGAGCTAAGCATTGAAAAGTGCTAGTAAACAATGCCTTTGAGATCTTTTTTTTTCAACTTCTATAGTTGTTTCATAATATTTTGCTATCAGATATTTATCCTTCCATTGAAAATTCACATGCATCAGTCGGGTCATAGATATGATAATCAATAGATTTAGTACAGTACATGATAGGCCAAGGCATGTGGGCGGTGAATCGGCTTGAAAGTGAATGTCGCCAAAAACTGGCGGAATGCTCTCGAAACCAATTCACTTGAGTGAGACAGAGGAGAGTGAAATTTCGTGTGTAGGGGTGAAATCCGGAGATATTTCGTGTAGGGGTGAAATCCAGAGATCTACGAAGGAACGCCAAAAGCAAAGGCAGCTCTCTGGGTCCTTATCGACGCTGGGGTGCAAAAGCATGGGGAGCGAACACGATTACATACCTTGGTAGTTCATGCTGTAAACGATGAGTGTTCGCCCTTGGTCTACGCGGATCAGGAGCCCAGCTAATGCGTATATACTCTTCTAAAAATTCAGTGGATTTATTTGACTCCCACACAACCATGTAACTCCATGATTAGAGTGAATAGTTGGACGACAGATTTAAGTTTACTTTCCTATCAAAAAATGATAGATTTAAGTTCACTTAAACACATGCTTACTTGGGTGCAGGAGAGGGAGAGGGAGAGGGAGAGAGAGAGTCATACATCTCGGCAACAGGCTGGCACACAATCAAAGGGTGATCCCCAAAGGTGAAGTCTAGAAATATAAATAACCTGACTCACACATCTCAGGTCACATAAAATGTCCTCTCTGGTATATTAGTGAGCTTTATACATCACAAACAAACATATCCCTTGGATATTCATGTGGATCAGTCATATTCTCTCTATTACCCCCCACCCCCCCCTTTTTTCCTCCTCTCCTCCTAGACATATTGTGAAGAAACAATACTATGCATTGAAAGAGAAATAAAGCTTCTTTTGATCTTTTCTTATCAAACAAGCCAAGCATCTTTGCACAACAGTCTAGATTCTAATGCAAATGAAACCAGTTTCAAATTTCAGTAAATCAGTCAGAAATACGAGTTAAAATTTTAATTAAGATGTGTAACTAAAAACACCAATTTCAATTGGTTCATGAAAAATAAGATGGCACAATGCCCAACAAGTACTTTTCGCAAGAAGTTACTAGACGATATCATCTTATTGAATCATATTATAAATGACACGTCATTAGCAAACCTGAATACTGAGACACAGCAGATCCGCAAGTCTATTCAAGGTAATCCGTGAGTAATACTTCGAGACGACGAGGATGTTCTGCAAACAAGGATGTTTCATGAATGAATGATTGCCAATTAACTCAAAATATAAAAACAACAATATTAATAGCACGTGTAAAGGAAGATTACATGTTCTATCACTCTTTCTCTAAGATCTTCTGCTGCTTTTGCACCTATAGCCCCACCAAGCATGTTCTTTTCATTCTCAAACTCGTCCTTGAATGTATTCCACAAAAGTGACCACTGAATGACCTCCATGGTAATTAACTGCTTTAACAGCAGCCTGAAGAAAAGCAGCCTCGAAGGAATTAATGGCATACACTTAATAGCTATGGTTAAACAACCCCATTGCAGACAGAAACAAGAAAGGGACACCAAATATTATAAAAAGCAACCAAAAAGGGAACAAAATAAAACCTAAAATGAGGAATTTCTGACAGATTCTTATCCTCCAAAGTAGAGTTCAGAAGGCTTGATTGCATAGGATCATGTGGTGACAAAACCAAGTACCAGCATATTTTCCTAAGGACCTGTATCAAAGAATGGAAAGAAGTTCAGCAGGATTGAGGAAGACATCCTCATATATTGGTATGCTATTTCAAATGTGACCATAGGTTTATGAACACATAGATGAAGGAGATTTTTTACTGGAATCCACCGAGCTGGGTCTTCCTTCACATAGAGGGTCTCATATATTGCCTTGTAACAACGGCAAATTTCAAGGTAATCATTGCTGTGCGAGTAGAATCTACAAAGATATGAATAAAACACATGAATTTGGCATGTATCTGACAGACATAGTATAAACAATAATTCACAAGGCTACCTTTTCAATGCTTTCATTTGTAAGACTTTCAACATATCTACATTGGGATGCTCAGGATGGACCATTATCAGTTCAAGTTTTCTTTGTTGTGTGTGTGTGTTTTGTTTTTTTTGGGGGGGGGGGGTTCATTTCACAACAACTTCACACGCAGCATGTTCATGATTGGTCCTGGTTTAGCATTAGCTGCTGAGTAAGTTACCAGGGCAAAAGTCCCTCAAATGGTTGTTGAGGAAGATGTATCCTCTTATTTTTCAGGTAAATTAAAAAATTTCGGGGTTGTGCCCTTTCACTGGGGTTGTGCCATTTATAATTGCTCTCTTACACTGGGGTTGTGCCCTTTCCCCAAATCAACCCCCCCCCCCAAAAAATAAATAAATAAATAAATAAAACTCCAAAAATAAAAAAAACCAATTGCCAACATGTTTATAATACTTAACAAAAAGTCCCTGCTATTCTGTATGCGAACCTCCACAAAGACTTCCAGTTTTAATGATCAAAGATTTAGAGTTCAAACTCCAGTAAGTCATGTCAATCTGCACAGACAGCTTTACAGATCACTATTGCTGCAGCTACACAAGTCTTTTTGAAAAGAATCATACTACTGGAAAATTTTTCTTAATAGTAATATAGGCAAAAAAGAAAACCAAAGTACATATAATCCAATGTATTATTGCTATTACTACTAGGGGTAGCAGTAATCTATATTAATGACAATCTTGCATTACTTTTCCCGGCTGTCGCTCACCCATAAGGTAAGACGCAGAACTAGGGAAAAAAGAGGAAGCAACAATCAAAAATTATCAACCCAATTGCATAAATCTGGGCCTAGCCAGATTCACAAGTGTTTAAGATCCTCTTCATATCAGACTAAATCTGTTAACTTTCATTTGGATTTACACATAAATCTTAATCTGATATTTTTGTTGTGTTTGGCAGCATGATTGAGGTCTTCAGAGTAACAATAGAAAATACATAGTTCCAATTTCATTTGCAGAGCCCAGTTCATGCTGCTAAACAATAACATGGATACAAGAAGATATTTTCCATCAAGAAAAACTTTAAATCTTGGGGCCAAATTAGGCATGATGCCATTGACTGGCACAAGAAGCTCGCAAACTAATAATATTAACCACACCTCATAGGCCCCAAAAACCATAAACAGGATTGATTCACAAAGAACATTAAATTTATGTAAAAAGATATAACATCAGTGATTTTCTTTTTGAAAGTTCAATTTCATCAAAATAATTTCAAAATTAAGCATAGATATGAATGAACACCATAACACAACCAGCAAGGCCCAAATAGGGCAATGATCAAAATTTCGTTTGGTGTATTCGATCACACACGAAACAAAAACATTTAGAAGACAATTCAAAAATAGAATAGCAAACAAATAAAAAGTTAGAGAAACATCGGCCGAAATATATAGGAACATTTTGAAACACCTAGAAATATTCTGAAATATTGTGAGAAACTTGTTAAAACATCTCGAAACACCTTATAACATTCCAAAACTTTGAAGCATTGGAATTTTGATTAAATTAATTATTTGTTTTGGTCTCCTTCAAACAGAAACGTTTTGGCCGTCTCAATTGGTCTGAAACAAAATTTTGATCTTTGCAAGGGAGAAACATTTTCAATTAGAGGTCTTACTATAATGCAACCACCAAAAAATATAAAGATCTTTTACCTAATGTTGACAATCGATTATTAAGTTACGTGATGGTTATTGTATAAAGGTGATAGTTGAATTTATTACATGAACTAACATGAGTTGCAATAAGCCGAACACCTTTTCTTTTTTGTTTTTTTTTTGGGGGCAGGCGGGCTAGGTTTTCGAAATCCTTCTTTGACCCAAGGTTTTTAGTGTGCTTTTCAAGTGAACTTTTTATGTGTATTCTTATACTTTGCACCCCTCCACAAAAAAAATAAAACACCCCCGGGGGTGGGAAAAAAAGTGCTAATATTTATTCCTAAAGCACTTACATAATATTTAGGTTTTCGAAATCCTTCTTTTGTTTTTTTGTTTTTTTTTTAGGGGGGGGTGGAGGGTGGGTTGGCCTAGGTTTTCAAAATCCTTCTTTGACCCAAGGTTTTCAGTGTGCTTTTCAAGTGAACATTTTATGTGTATTCTTATACTTTGCAACCCCCCCCCCCAAAAAAAAAAAAAAAAAACCCGGGGGTGGAAAAATATTGCAAATATTTATTCCTAAATCGCTTACATAATATTTAGAATGGTTGAATTTTTTTTATAACTCATTTAAATCAACTTCCGCATCCCGAAAGCGCTTACATAATACGTGCTTATTTGTATGCATGTCTATCTCATTTTGCTTGTTGTTTCTTCTGGTTTTTTTTTTAAGGGGGGAAGGGGGCATTAAAAAGCTATTTTGATCCTATCCAAATTGTTCTAGCAATGAAAGCCATGAGACCATAACAAAATCATGTACACACATCTACGAGGTAGGAAAATATGGGCAAAAACTTTGCTTTAAGCTAAAGGTGACTTTCATTATTATTCAAGAAAACAAGTGTACATAATAGATCAATTTGCTGATAGAGCAATATTACAAACTCAATTATTTTATATACCATCAACAACTATCATCGAGTGAAGCTAATTATCCGGAAGTTTAATTTGTAAATGAAATGTTGTTTCATGATCGTCAAGCATACTAAGCATTATCTACTTAATTTTTAAGTTCAGTTACCACATGTATTTTTGTTAGTATGAAGAGATTGGGTGGGCCAGGTAATTTCTTTTTTGGAGCATTGGGCCATGTAATGTGATTCTTCCATAATCAAAACTAAAAATCCTTAACACTTGATTAACAATCCCCATTTAGATCTGTAGCTTTGGACGATATATTTGAAAATTCTTAGATCATGCCAATTAATGATGAAACTTGTAATAAAATGTCTAATGAAATAAGTATTTGACCCGCTAATTATGACTCTGTTGACAAGCTTCAGTCAATTCCAATTAATTCTAGTGCATTGGATGGCTCGGTAAGGTGATTACAAGTTCATTGCATACTGGAGTAGACAGGAATAGGGTTATATGCATTCCCATTATGGGAATGAGTCATTTGAGCATATTTAAATAGATACTATCTTTGAAAATTCCAATGCCATGTACTTTAACATAGAACTTTTCTAATTAACTCAGTAGTAGATATACAGTATGCCTATGTTGCCATTACATAATGTGTTCAAATGTGGTTGGTTTCCAAAAACAATACCTACATACCGTATCATTAATTCATAGTAGATCCGCTTCAACTCCAACAAGGATGGTATATCAGCAGGAGCCTCTTCTACAATATTTTCGCCTTCTTTGGGTTTTTTCTTTTCTTTAGTATCAGCATCAAAAACTCTAGGACTGATTTTTCTTGAGAGTATTTGAGCACGCACATAATCTTGGCGGTCTAAACACAGACGAACCTGAAAGTTTAGATTTCATGGTATCACATTTTTAACACAAAGATCCTGCATGTTAATTGGAAAGTCAGATAACATAAAAGAGAAAAGTGAGGCCTCATACTTGCTCAAGAATGAAAGCTATTTTTTCGGTTTTTGCCATTGCACCAAATGTTTCGACCTGTAAATCCATATCAATAAAAAAAGGTGTTACAAGAGGGAAATAACACCTCCATGCACAATTTGATTACAACTACACCAAAACAGAAATAAAAAGATGATGTAACTCATCACAAACTGACCGCAATTTCTTGCATCAAATCAGCAGCCTCAGCTATAAGCCCTTGTTCTTCCTTGATCTTTGCAAGTCTCTTGATCAAACGAGCCCTCTCAATCTCCACATATATCTACAAAATAACAGGACCAATTGAGAAAAGAACCAAAAGAAAAAGAGTGGGCATTATGTGCGTACGGCAACATACAGTATATCATGACAAGTATATGTTCACCTTTCCAGCAGAAACACTGTTAAGGGTTTTAATGAGCTCTATCCTAGTTTCAAGATCCGGTGTCTCATCAATGTATTGCATTGCCTGCTGGACCATCGCAGTTACGGCCTGAATGAAATCAGGAACCCCATGAAAAAAAATCAGCAAGCCAATTAAAACCAATTTACCATTAAAAAAATACCAACAAAAAAAAATCAGGTTCCTTTGTTACAAAGGTAGAAAGGAGAAACCCATTTCAAAGCATAAGTTGAATGGAAATGCCAAAAAAAAACTGTGACAGTGCTTTTAAAAAAAAATGGAAAACAACAAAACACGTATGATGAATGGCATACCCAGCAGCAACAACCAGATATAACTAAATGAAGTTTAAATAAGTGACTGTGTCACTGCTTAAATTCAAATGTGTGTGCACATCTCTTCCTATCCATCTAGGTTTACATACTGGTGTATATACTTTGTATGCACACAAAGATACCGAAACACATACATATAAGCAGGCACCTCACTGCAGGCATGTATGTAGGCATTACGCCATCCTAATTCTTTTTCAGTGTTTAACCCCATTTTCTCTTGATTTACATTGTTAACTACAATTTTTTACAAATAGGTAGCATCAATGTTATTAAAAGCGCAACTAGGTGATCTCCTAGGCAAGAAGCAAGCCCAAATCACCTAGAGTGGCCCGGGCGAAGAGAAGATTAAGCATCTAAGGCAAGTGCTCCTCGCTTAAACAAAAAGCGAAGAAGCAAACATTTTAGTAAATTTTTTAGTTTACTTTATGGATCTATTATGGGTTAGATTTGATCAAATGGACCAAAAAGTAGATACACCATAACAACAAATTGCCACTTAATCCACATATGTCTAACCCTAAAATTTCTTCAACAATACTAATTGAGAATTAGCGGCAGGTAAGGGCATCTCTAACCCTAACTCAAATTTAAATTTAAGTAAAAAAATCTAAAAAACTTGCCCTAACCCTTACTCAAACTTATACAAAATCAAGGGGACTCTTTTTTTTACTCAAATTAAGGGAGACTCAAATCCTTATCCAACTCTTTAATTGTGAGATCTCACCCTCTTTTAAAGATTCAATGGTCATCTTTTCTCTCATGTAATTATGGGTTTGCCCTCATTTAAATTTAAGTTTCTCCTTCTTTAAATTTGAGTTTGTGCATTGGAGCCCTTTGTATCAAATCAAGCTTTTTACTCAAATACTAACTTAAATTTGAGTCATGGTTGGAGATGCTTTAATAGGGGTGATACTCAAGCCGAGCCCAACAAGCTTGACTGTTCTCAAACTTGGGTTGCGTATTTGGGATGTTGGTCAGATTCGGCTCGGGCTCGAACCTTGAGCCCTATTTTAAGCTCAAGCACGGCTAGCTAACAAAATGGCATGCTCAAGCTCGGCTAGTTTGGCCTTGATTTTTCAAACGAGCTTGAATTTGAGTTTAGTCTCATGTAACTATTAATGCTAAACAATAAACACAAAATCCACCATTCTACTATTCCAATATCTAACCAAAATAAACAAACAAAGTTAATTACCATTTCACCAAAATTAACAAAAAACACATTCACAACATCCCAAGCATACTACAAACAACCACAATTCCACAAAGTTCTAATCCAATCAAAATAAACATACACTAAAACCACACTTACAAAAAGTAAAGCACCCTCCCTCTGGAGCTGGGATTGTGGGAGGAGTCGGTGATAGATAAAAGGTTTCGCAAAATGTGTGTTTGAGAGAGAGAGAGAGCTACTCGAGTTAGTGAGGAAGGAGACCAGAGAGGGTTATGCCATTCTAGTGGTGGACTAGTGTGGAGTTGCCAAGTGGGGTTGTGGGAAGAGTTGGCAATAGTGGCCAGTGGGTGATGTGTGTGATTGGAAAGGGTTTGTAGAGGGCGAAAATGACAAGGTCTGTAACAGAGAGAGAGAGGACTTAGGGATTTGATTTTTGGGGGGCCAAAGATATTTTTTGATTGAGCGAGTGAAGTGAGTTGTGGCTATGGTTTTTTTAGGGAAAAAAAGAACTACAAAAAATGGGAATTGCTAAAATCCGGGAGAATATTCTAGAAGGGTATATCAATTAGGGAAAAAATACAATACCAACTCAAACTCACAAATAGCTCAGGTTCGATTTAAAAATGAGCATAAAATTAGTTCAAATTCGACTCATTTTACAAAATGAGATAGCCCGAAAGAGCCAAAATCGAACCAAGCCCAAGCTATAGAGAAAAATAACGTGAGGGCGAAGTCGCGACACAAGGACCTTATTCACCTAGTTTCTTCTTCTTCTTCTTGATTCTTTCTTTCTTTCTTTTTTATTTCTTATTCTATAACAAACGATTTACTAATGCTTCCATAAAAAAGGTCGCTCCTCCTCCTCCTTTTTTCTTTCTTTCTTTCTTTCTTTCTTTCTTATTCTTCTTTTATGACAAAAGATTTAGTGCCACTTCTAAAAAAACAATCGCTTCTTTTGCATCAAACGATTTACTACTACTTGTAGTCACTAGAATAAATTCTTTTTCTTCTCTTCCAAAAACCAATTCACTACAAAGACCAGGTGCATGTACTTCTTCTCCTCTTCTTCTTTTTCTTTTAACTGAAGCGCTGTTTTTTCTAGACCTCTACTCTTGCCGGCTCAATGATTCATTGTTGGTGGAGCTTTGAATTGCTTCAAGTTTTTGCCCCTCTTCTGATATTTGGTTTTGACTTTTTTGCTTCAAATGTTATGATTTGGGATATTTTTGGTGGTTTTTTATATATTTATGTTTTTGTTGGAGTTAAGATTTGAAATATTATTAGTGTTTTTTGAATTTAAATGCTTATGCTTTTGATTGTCATACAGACTTGGATATTATTTGTGTTTGTTTCAATTTAAATGTTCATGATTTTGGTTGCATTTGAATATTTCGTACTTAAGAAGTTGGAACTTGATATTTAATAGTAACTAAAACTAAAATATTGTTCGCTTCTCGCTTGGGCCTTCGAAGACTTGAGTGCTTCAGTGCATTTTACGCCTTAAATAACACTGGGTAACATACTACAACAAAACTAGTGCAGTCATCTATTGATCATAAACGTATACTTTGTCTAAGTCTCCAATAACAAGTAATCAATCCCAACAATTGCATGTCCAATGGAACAAACCCTGTAGACTTTACTAGTTTAACATACTACTAAACGACAACTATCACTTCCACACAACCTAAACATAATTAAAAGAAAACAATATATTGATCAGTGTTAATGGGTCATTCTGTAACGAACTAAGACAAATGCACATAGTTATGTAAGTGAAAGCACGAGTAAAACTTTGCATTACAGGTAGCATCAATATCAGCAATTCAACACACATCATCACTTAAATATACATATCCACTGCAGATACTTATCTTACAACAAAATTAAACCAAAACAACTCAACATATCAATATCTACAATCTCCTTATAATGCTAATATCCGAACCCAATTTCTCCGCCATTACTCATGTTGTTTTACCCCTTTGCATAATTAGTACAGTCAACAGAATAAAATAACAAGAACCCATGAGTTAAACATCCGTATTCAACATAATTCGTTCTTAACAGCCGAATCATCAATCCCTACCCCAATCACATTCTAGGAAGCTAACTCTACACTGCTTCAATGTTTTACCAAACAATTAGCAGCATAATAGCAAAACCAACATTACATTAAAAAAAAAATCTACTTTACGTTAGTGAAATGAAGGTATAACAAACTATCTCTGCAGTCTTTACACACACACACCTGCTTCAATTGACCACGTCGCTTGGATAACAATACAATCTGGTCATTGAGGGCTTTCCAAGCACGAGCTTCAAAGCAAAGTTGAAGAATTTCTGTAACGGCCTTCCTTGTGCCGGCCACATCGCCGTTGAGTCTCATCTGCTTCTCCACATTCAACAGCACCTCTATTTGCGCATCCAGATTAGCTCCTCCATCCTGAAAGATCAAATCCAAATCACCAAATGCGCAGAGAGTTTGTTTATCAGTAATCTAATGATGAACTCTGAGATCTGAAACGAAAAAAAAAATCGCAAAATTGTACAAATGTTTACCATCTTCGACTTGAAAGCCGAGCTTCGAGCTGAAGATTTACGAAGAATTTCTATTGAACGTGAAAATTCTGCTGATTGCAGGATCTTCACCGTCTCACAAGAAACCCTAGGAGGCGCGAAGATAATTGTTGAAAATAGCAATTAGCAAATAGACCTCAGTCTCATTGGAGTTTTTTTTTATTTAAAGCAATAGGGCGGGGATTCTTCGCCTAACAGAGGGGTTGTCTGTCAAAATTACTTTAAGAGTTAATTGCAAGTTGTACGGCGAAAGATAGTTTAAATTTTAATTTAGATTTTTAAAAATTAAAAATTTTAATTTATACCCTCAAAGATAAAAATTTGTATCAATGTACACTCCCAAAAATAAAAAATATTAATTTACACCCTCAAATATAGAAATTTGTATTAAAGTACACTTAAAACTAAATTTGATAAATTATACATAGATCCCCTCATGTTTGTCACTTAATCATTTGAACCCTTTCACATTAGAATATTACTCCTACATTTTATGGCGTTTGTACACGTGTAACACCTAACCCTTTTTCGTTGATATCGGTTAATATAAACATTAAAAAATATGATTTTATCCTAATAAAAAATTATAATTTCTTATTATCTTTTATTTTGTGAGTTCAATATATTCTAAAGTTCAAAATTAAACTTATTATTTGAATGTCCAATAGAATATAGATATTTATACAATATTTTTTATATCCAATATAATATATCACTCAATGTGCAACATTTTATTCTATTAGAGATTCAAATGGTAAACTTGATTTTGAACTTTAGAGTATATTGAACCCATAAAATAAAGGGTAATATGAAATTATAATTTATTATTGGGATAAAATCATATTTTTTAACGGTTATATTAACAGATATCAACGAAAATGGATTACATGTTACACGTGCACAAACGTCATGAGATGTAAAAGTAATATTCTAAATGCGAAAGGGTCCAAATGATTAAATGACAAGCATAAGAGGATCTAGGTATAATTTATCAATTAGTTTTAGTTGCACATTGATACAAATTTCTATTTTAGATGGTACAAATTGAGATTTTTTATCTTTAGGGGTGCACATTGATATAAATTTCTATCTTTGAGGGTGCAAATTGAGATTTTTGATTTTTTGAGGTATACATTGATACAAATTTCTATTTTTGAGGATGTAAATTAAAATTTTTGATCTTTGAGGGTCTAAATTAAAATTTGAACTATCTTTCAGGGTATAATTTATAATTAACACTTACTTTAATGCCCTTTTACAAATTTACTTTAATGATTGTTATTTCCAAGTAATTGTAAATAATGGTCAGGCAAAAATATTTCTCTATCCTATGTAAAGTTTACATGGCAGTGATATCCTCTTAGTTAATTTTATGAGGGTTAATTACACTTTGACCCATTTGGCTATGACTTTTCACATTATTACTTTAACTATTATATTTTTTATATTGTCCTCTCAATTATTTAATTACTCTCACATCGCCCCAATTATTAATTTTACAAAAAAAATTATTTTGCCCCCAAACTATGCAATTTTAATTTTTTTACTTTGTCCTCACACATTAACAATTTTCATCAAAAAAATCGCGGACGTTTGATTTTGGAATGTGAAATTATTCAAGTAATTGAGGGGATAATGTAAAAATTCAATAGAAGATAATGTGCTTTGGTCATGCAAATAGTGTATATAAAGGAAGATAAAATTAGTTTCATTTGTTTAATAAGAAGAACAAAAGAATAGAGATAGAAAGGCCCCATCTGGATTTAAGGAAAATGATGATGAAAAATGAAAGTAATAGAATGTAAAATGAAAAAAAAGAAAAAATATTTTCATGCATATTTGTTTAGGATGAAAAAATTTCAAGGAAAGGAGAGAAATTAAAAGAAAACTACTTCACTTACCTAAATTGCCAAATAGAATAAAAAATTTCCTTTATATTACATTTTTTTTTTTGCTTTTGTCTAGAAGAAAAAATTGCAAATACATCAAAAAAATTATTGAAAAATGATCAACCAACCAATTAAATTCTAATTTAAAAGCTTACTTGACTTGGTTGACAATCCTAGTCTATTTTATTCATTTCTTCCACTTGTTAGATTTCTGGTAAGGAATGCGACAATTTTTGCATGTGTTACTTGTACAACCATCATTTATAATTTATTTACTAATTAGAGTATACGTGCATTGTACGTAAATTATTTTGAGAAAAATAAACTAAAATTCTAAATCTTTAGAAAAACATTTATTTAGAAGGGATAATTAGAGGGAAAAAAACATGTATTACTTGAATTTTCTCAAATATGATCAAAGGATTAAATGTGCATGACAGAAGGTTACTTATTCCAATAATTTTTTTGCAAGACATAAAAGTTTCATGAAAGAAGAGAAAAGGGGACCAAATGCAGGACACACGGAAAAAAAAAAAAGCATGGAAGAACGTAAAAAGCTCAAGATCTTGATTTAGACCGAGAAGAAACATATTAGAAAATCTCATCTTCTCATAAGTTGAGGCCTTCTTCCAGACCAACCCGATCCCTTAAGTCCACCAAATCACGATCGTTTTTTTTTTTAATGTTACCAAATAAGGGTGAAGAAAGGAGTTGTGGAAAAATATTGTTCCATGAAACAATTTAGAAGAAAACTATAGAGATTAAAACTTTTATTACTATAAAATGTAATTTATATAATTATAGAGCATTGGATTTCTTGTTGGTTTGCATAACTTGAAAGTTATCTGTACTACCATAAAATGTCAACAAAAATAAAAAAAATTGTTTGACTAAAATAACCTTGATAAATTCACTAATACCCATATTGTCTTTTTCAATTAATAAAAACACTAAAAATGTTGAAAGTTACTTATTGAGCTACTATTGTATTTTCAATAATGCTATATATACTGAACATGCCAAACAAAAAGAAGAGTGAAGCCAGCCATCCAAAAAAATAGGAGATAGAAAATCCTATCCCGAAACTCAACTCTATATTCGACACCTCTTGACCATGATAACTCATGTCGTGAGCATGATAGCAGAGATGATTTCATCTTTGCAATTACATCTATATCTATATTTCTAAATATCAATATCTAAGAAAAACTTTTGAATAGCTAAACTATCTTTCTCAAAAATGCATAATAACAATACCATCCACTCTTTAACATCCCTATTAATTATGTTTCCATTATTATTATTAGTAATGACGTAGTAATATCCACAATATATCTTCTTATTGAGAAACTAAAGAGACTGTATCTCGTCTACAATACCTAGAGAATAAGAAACTAATAAAAGACCCATTAACATTGTTGTCATTATTATTATTATTTATAACATGATAATTTACTCTCCCATTTTTCAATCACTACTAAAGTAACCCATTTAGTTACTAGAGAGACTCATCTCTCATTCTCTATATATAGTGAACAAACAAGTAATCTAAAGCTATAATCAAAAGTTATATTGTGAACAATGCTAATATATTTTAGGCATCATGAGATACAACGCAACATATATTGTGCTGAGAGTTTTATTGTAAAGAAGACAAATTATTTGTGGTGTGTTTCATCAGCAAATCTTGTTACTTGCTTTCTAGGAGAGGGCTTAAGAGTAGCCTCAATATGACAATACTATCTTATTCTTTGAATGAGAAATCAAGCTAGCAATTTTGAAAAGTTCCCTACCCAAAGCTCTAAATTTGTGTTATTAGCATTTCCAACATTGTTTTCATTTTTTTTTTATCAATTTTTATTTTGGGAGGACTAAGAGAACTTGAACCCTTGACATTAAGAAGGCAAGGAGTACATTATTTCATTCTATAGGATCAAAAGTCATTATCATTCCCATTAAAGTTATAGAAAAGCATGCTTGAATAATTAATGACAAAGATGTGGTACTACAGGATAAATCTTTACATGTTTTGGTGGTTTATATTCCTTATTTCCTCTACATAAAAGAACTTCATGGGCTATATATTTGAAATATATAATAATTTAATCCAAAAGGTTGTATGTTGGGCTGAGTTTTTCACTCTCAAAGGTATACCAATAACGTTCCTTAATTAATTTCATGCAATAAAATCATATTAGAAAAATTTTGGTCATGACTTGCTTGGAAAGTTCTTCTGTTTCTTGTATTTCAAAAACTTTTGAAATTGGAATCCTAGTATTGTATATTCAAAGTTAATTTGCTAATAACAGCTACTGAATACTTCTCTTTAAGAAAAAAATATTGTGTGTTTTAAGTCTTGGGCATGTTTAAACATAGTTGATAGCATAAAACAAAGATGATCGAAATTTTGAATCTAGAATATTTTAAGAAAACTTGTATAATATCAATAAATCCTATATGTAGTATTGAGAAATCGGAAGCTAAACTAAAATATCAATACCTTACCTCAGCAGAAATATTCAACAAAAAATTTATGTATTATTTTGAGAGAAAAAAAAGTGCAATAATATTGAAAAAGTAGGAAAGAAAATTAATGACCAGTACATTTTTGTAGTTTTTGTAATTAGTTTCAAGGGACCTTGAAACATTAATCAATTGGGCTTCTCCAAATGATGAAAATGTGGTAAACACTTCCCCATTATTTCTTGGATTGCATACTTTTCTAAGCATATTTCTGAATGTACGAATTTATACCTTGAATTTTTTTTACAAATATTAATTTGATTAGTGGGTGTCATGCGAAATGCCCAAGATAGACTGACTCATATTTTGAGAACTACACTTCTTAGCAGATTATCTTCTATCCAATGGATTGTTATGTGACACCATTTGGATCTATGTATTCAAAAAAGGATGCACTTGTTAATGTAAATCTAAAATGTTTAATTTTCTCCCCAATAAATTGAACTCTAGGGCGATGGTGATGGTAGATGAAAAGCAAACAAAGTAGAAGTTGCACTAGAAATAGATATATTATAATATATATATATATATAGATTAAAAACTAGGTTTAGAAAAAATAAAAATAAGAATTCATTCTCCAACACATAATTTATTTATTCAATTCACTTACACATGTAATCAATATTTTTTTATTAGAACAAAAAAAATATTATTTAAACATGCTCACATGTCGTATATTTGTGAGATCCCGTGTTATATCTATATAATAAAGTTGAATGAAGTTTGAATCCAAAAGACAAAGAGAGGTTCAGATCGTTTTCAGACAAAATATAAACACATCCAACGGACAACGTAATTCCAACATAAAAGACGGTTCAGATCATCTCAAAAATTTTGATCTAACGGTCTACAGTTATTCCTAAATTTCTTTTCCCGTCCATGAAGAAGTCTCTTATCCTAAAACTCTACACTCCTATCTCTCATACGTTTCTATTTTAAATTTGAAAAAGTACAATAACAATTTAGATTGAATTCATTTTAAATTAAATGATCTAAATGTTAAATGTTAAAAGTGTATTGTTTGTACCTTGATTTAGGTTGGTTTTATTTAATTTCTAATTTTACGATAAAACTTTGCATAAAATTAAAAATATTTCTATCAAACACACATAAAATACATAATATCAATAAGTTTAGTACTTATTTTTCAAAGTTTGACAGTTTAACATTTGACCCCAATAACCACATATACACCGTCACTACAACACAAAAACCAATACCCAAATTTACAATGTCACAATTTTTGGACATGTAAGTTATTTAATATATCGATTTTTTCAAAACGTTTGATATAATATTTCATTAAAAACCATTATATACTTACTATATAATTTTTCATCCTTTTTATTACAAACTGATCCATACCTACAGTACACTATAAGTAGATTTTCTTATCATGCATCTTAGTACTGATGGTTGATGTTTACTTCTTACTTCTTATCAATCAATGAAGTTTTAAATTATCTTTATAATCCATAAATAAAATCATTAAGTTATTATTCATACCAAAAATAAATTATTACTGTATGAGAACTTATAGTTATAAGAAAATTAAAAAAAGTATTCAAAGCCCAAGTTAATCAGCAATTAAAAACAAATAAGTGACCAATACAAAAAAATAAGATACCAATTGCACCAAATAAAAAATATTCAAAACCAATCTAATCGCTATGTGTTGAAATTATTCAAACATCCTATCATTGTGTGTTGAAATTTTATAAGTAACATAATGTCTTTAAGCACGGGCAATGACTAGTAAATATATACGATATTAAATTGCTAGTATTTTTAAAATGATTAAAATGATGAGAGAAACTTCAAATCGTTGTTAAAGGAATAGTCGCGTAAGTTTGAGGCACGAACATATTGACTTTTTGGGTCAAATTTAATTTTTGGAGGTGTTTAAAGTTGATAATGGTAACTAAGTAAATATATTAATATTTTTTAGGTCAAAATAATATAATCATTGAATTCAGGACGTCTGAAAAAAATTTGGAATAGACATTTAGCTCATATAGCAGTTTGAAGGGGTAAAATAGTAATTTTAGTATTTTGGGTGTAAATCAACTTTAGTTTTAAGATAAATCATAAAATTAAAGGTGGGATTTTCCTGTCTCTTGCATTTACATTGTGCATCTCATTTATTTTCTTTAGTTAAACCTTACTATGTGTTTGATAGAAAAATACTTGTTATAAACATTGATTTATTGTGGAGTATACCATCAATTGTGAATCTACATGCATAAAAATGATTTTAGTGTTGTGGGTTTGAAACCCTAGTTTAATTTTAGTTATGAGTATTTGATTAAACCTATGATTTGAGGGTTTTGAAGTGTGGTATGATCTTGTACATAATATATATGACTTATTCTATTGGAAATAAAAATAATTTTAGTGATGTGGGTTTGAAACCCTGATTTGATTTTAGTTATGAGTATTTGATTAAACTTATAATTGGAGGTTTTGAAGTATGTTATGATCTTCTACATAATATATATGACTTAGTTTTTTGAAATTGGTTGTGTTTTTTTGAAAATGCAAAATTTGAGATTTTAGTATACTATATGTTTGATAAAATGTCAAGGTTATGACATGAACTTTCAAAAGGATTTATAGATATAGAAAATAATAATTTTTGAAAAATGTATGCTTGATATTGATAGACAGAGGGTTAGTAGATAATTTGGGCTTATTGAGCAGGTTGCCAAGGCGACTATTAGTCCTAAGAGGGATTGGTTATGTAGTGGTTCTCAGTGATGACCTATGTGGCGTCACAAGTTGTGCCCTACACGTTAACCTTGAAAAACAAGAAGGGCGATGAGACCCTAGGGTGCAAGACCCAAAAATTATCCCGGGGATGGTTCATGCTTGAACCGGTTTGATTGATTATATTGTCTGTATGCAAGGTATGCATGGTATTTGATATGATGATTTGACTTTAAATATATAAATATATAATTTATACTTTGTATATTTCTAATGATGAGGTGTTGGAAATTTTTTTAAAATGTTTTACTTATTATCTTGTACCTGTATTCAATTATAGAAACTCTCATTACTTATTCGTATGGTTTGTGGAATGTTGGTATTTAAAACTTTGTAAATGCTTGGAAAAAAAATTATCCTACTAAGCTGTGGTTGCTCATCCTTTACTAATATTTTTAGAGACTAGCATGCATCCTGAGACATAGGTGATAGAATGCTTGTGAGAGCTTGGAATAGAAAGAATATCTTTTGTAGCCTTTTTGTATTTACCTTTAGAACTTATGTAAAAATGTTAGCACTCAAACATTGTGTTTGAAAAGGTTGTCTTGAGGCATTTATGATGTACACTTAATCATCCCATAATGAGATTATTATTTTGGGTATTGTAATGTAAAGTTATGACTTTATGTACTATGTTGTGGTATATATTATTATTGGATGTATCTGAATTTAGGAGGACTTCGTGGGCCTCTAATTGTCACCCCGGATTTAGTTGGATTATATTTTTGATGGAGGCATGTTGTGGATATTTAGTTAGTTTAAATTATGTTATGCTCTCACAGAGATGTTCTTACTAGTTATTTGAAAGCCCAATTTTGAAATGAAACTTTGCTAAAATTTTTGAAAAAAAAATCAAATATGTTTTGATAAAAACAAATGTTTTATTTTATTCAATTATTATTGTAAACCGGCAAGAGAATTTTGGGTAAATATCTCTTTTTATTAAATAACACTTTAATGAAACTAGGGGCATCACAAGTTGGTATCAGAGCTTAGGTAGTAGGTCTTAAATGAGAGCTGTAGGTAATTGGATTATCCAAATGTGATCCCAGCACATAAAGTTTTTGAAAGTTATTAGGCTTTTGAGGTTAATTGTAGGAACCAAAGTATCTCATAAAATCGACTACTTCTCTAGAATGTATATGTTTGAAACAGTGATCTAAAGGCTAGTTGCATGCATAGGATGAAATCAAGAAGAGGGCGTGGGAGACCACCCCGACGAGGGAGAAATCAAGTACCGCCACGGCAAGATACTATGAATGGTATCTACCAATATTTGAGAGAGCTCACTACATTGGTGCAACAACAAGCCGAGAACAACAACAACCATACTACCGCCAAGCTTAAGCTCAAGCTCAAGCTCAAGTGCAACAAGTTGGAGGTGAGGGAAGAAGGATGATGATACTTAAAAAATTTCTACGACAATGCCCTCCTACCTTCCAAGGAGGCCCGAACCCACTTGAGACAAAGAAGTGGCTTTGACAAGTGAAGAAAGTGATGGATGGCATGGATATTGCCAATGACTTGAGAGTTGGTCTAGTTGCATATCTTATGGAAGGGGAAGCTGACCATTGGTGGGAGTCGGTAAAAAGAAGGAGAAACGTGGAACAAATGACTTGGAAAAATTTTGAAGAGGTTTTCAATGGAAAGTACTTTGCCGAATCAGTGAGGGATAAGATGACATCCGACTTCATGACACTTCAACAACGTAACATGACTGTCACTCAATATGAATCCAAGTTCGTGGAGCTCTCCCGCTTTTCTACAAAGTATGTATCGACTGAGGCCAAGAAGGCCAAATTGTTTGAGAAAGGTTTTAAGTCATCTATTCGGGGGAAATTGGTAACTCTTTACATTCATGACTTTGGAGAATTAGTTGAGCGGGCTACCCTAGTTGAGAGAGATTGGGAAGAAACTCAAGTGATGCGAGAGCGCCGCCAGCATAGGAAGAGTCAATCCAAGATCGGCAGTGGTAACGGTGGACATTACAAGGATACTCCATACCAGCGTTCAAAATGTAGTGTGGGTCAAGGGAGTGAGTTAAGCTATGCACAAAGTGCTGACACACTTGAAGCGGTGTTATGGGTATAGTGGCACAGGTCACCTCAGGAGTCACTTTCCTTCAGTAGCTTTTTCACCACAGGGACAGAGTAGTAGGAGATTTTATTAGCAGTCCACAAAGCTACCATATCAGCAGACTTCTTATGCTCATGCACAGACAGTACCACAACAGCCCTAGACCACTCAATTCAAATCTCAACCACAACAGCAAGCTCAATAGAAGAAATAGGGAACTAAGAGTAAGGGCACTGATGTCTCAACTAGCATTTATGGTTTAGTTCAGCCTCATGGGAGTGAATCTAATGTAGTAATGGAGGTTATGATTCTTCTCTATAATTCATGGGCTTATATCTTGTTTGATCCTGGGACAACCCATTCTTTTATTTGTACATCATATGCCATTGCATTGGGGTTGGAGTTTGAGCCTTTGGTTATATGCTATATGTAGATCTACCTACCGGGGATTGTTTGGAGACAACTAGAGTGTGTAGAAATTATGTACTTCACTTTGAAGAGAAAGAGTTTAGGGTAGATTTAATTGGAGATGATGGGGCATGATGTTATTTTCGGAATGGATTTACTCTCTTCCTACCATGCTACTATGGATTGCTACTAGAAGAAAGTGGTATTTCGTGCACCAGGGGATATACTTTTATATTTCATGGGTGAAAATATTATCCCTCAACATCTCCATACAATGGGGAAACACGTTTTGAAGGTTGATATTAGGAGTAGCCTAAGTTTCTTAGCCCACATTTCTGGAGAGGAATGGAACGATGTGGAGTCCACTTTTATTCTTGTAGTATCTAACTTTCCTGACGTTTTTCTCGACAAGTTGCCTGGATTACCTACATTGAGAGAAGTGGAGTTTTCTATTGAGCTTTACCCTAGCATGGAACCGATATCCATTGCTCCTTATTATATGGTGCCGTTGGAGTTGAAGAGTTAAAGAAACAACTAGATGAGCCTCTTACCCTTGGTTTTATACAATTGAGTACTTCACCTTGAGGTGTCCTCATCCTCTTTGTGAAGAAAAAAGACGAGACCCTTAGATTGTATGTGCATCATAAGAAGTTGAACCAGATGACTATAAAGAACAAGTATCCTCTACCCTGCATCGACGACCTCTTTGGTCAATTGAAGGGTTCTCGCTATTATACGAAGATTGATCTCCGCATGGGGTATCATCAATTGAGAATTAGAGATGAAGATATTCTTAAGACCGCTTTCTGGACAAGGTATGGGCACTTTGAGTTTGTGGTGATGCCATTTGGACTCACGAATTCACCTGTGACTTTTATGGACTTGATGCATCGTGTGTTTCAGACCTACCTTGACCAATTCGTCATTGTCTTCATTGATGACATCATCATCTATTTTAAAACACATGAGGCACACGCTCTAAACCTCAAGCTAGTTTTACAAACATTGAGGGAACACAAGTTGTATGCTAAGAAGAGCAAATGTGAGTTTTAGATGAGAGAAGTCAAGTTTTTGGGACATTTAGTATCTAAGGAAGGAGTGTCCGTGGATCCATCCAAGATTGAAGCAGCTTTGAAATGGGATCAACCCAAGAATGTGACCAAGGTCCGAAACTTCTTGGGACTAGTCGGTTATTATCGGAGGTTCGTAGAGGGATTCTCTCATATATCTATGCCATTGACGCTACTTACTCGAAAAGGATAAAAGTTTGAGTGGAATGAAGATTGTGAGCAATCTTTTGAGATTTTGAAGAGAACGTTAACCACGACACTTGTTCTCATTATACCTGCTAGTGGTGAGAGCTATGACGTTTATACGGATGCTTCATTATGGAGACTTAGGTGTGTGTTGATGCAATATGAGAATGTCATCACTTATGGTTCAAGGCAACTGAAGACCCATGAGCAAAATTATCCCATTCATGATTTAGAACTTGCCGATGTTGTATTTTCCCTCAAATTATAGCGTTGTTACTTGTATGGAGAACGATTTCAAGTGTACTCCAACCATAAGAGTTTGAAGTACATCTTTACAAAAAAGGATCTGAATGTTCACCAATGACGCTAGATGGAATATATAGAAGATTATGACTTTACCCTTAGCTATCATCCTGGGAAGGCCAATGTGGTTGCAGATGTTTTGAGTAGAAAGTCGCGTGGTGAAATTAGTGGTATATTGGCAAGTAAATGAAAGATGATAGATGTACTTGGAGACTATGATCTATGGGTTGGAGGAGATGAATCCTAGCCATACCTGTTTAACCTTGTGGCTTAACCTACCCTCCTACATAGGGTTGTTGAGTTACAATGTTTGGATACTTACTTAGAGTCAATTTGAGCTCAATTGGAAAGTGGAAAAGTAGTTGAAGGTTGGTCTTTGAAGAATGAAGAACTAAGATATGGAAAAGTGCTATGTGTACCGGATGATTCGTCCCTAAAGGAGGAGATACTTGGAGAGTGTCATCACTCTGAGTTTGCTATCCACCCCGATGGCACAAAAATGTATAGAGACATGAAACGTCAATATTAGTGGAAGGGAATAAAGAAGGATGTGACAAGGCTCATAGCACGATATGCAGTGTGTAAGCAGGTGAAGATGGAACATCAAAAAGCCAGAGGATTACTACAGTCCTTACCTATCCTAGAGTGGATGTGGGATTACATCACATGGGTTTCATGTCTGGTTTTCCACAGACTTCGCGAAGGCATAATGTCGTATGGGTTATTGTAGATAGACTCACCAAGCTCATTTCTTGAGTATGAAGACTACTAACACTTTAGAGACCTTGAACAAGCTTTATATTCATGAGATTATTAGATTACATGGAGTTTCACTCTCTATTGTATCGGATCATGATTCTTGTTTTGTGGCACAATTGTGGCAAAGTCTACAACGAGCTATGGGGACAAAGTTACACTTTAGCACTGCCTTTCATCCTCAAATGGATGGCCAATCCGAGAGGGTGATACAAATTTTGGAGGACATGTTACGAGCTTGTGTGTTGGACTTCAAGAAAAGTTGGAGTGATCATTTGCCATTGGTGAAATTTGCATATAACAATAGTTTTCAATCTAGCATTGACATGACACCTTATGAAGCATTATATTGTAGACCTTGTAGATCACCCTTATGTTGGGCGGAAGTGGGGGAGAGTAGTTTATTTGGTCCGGAGATAGTGAGGGAGACTACTAAAAAGGTACAATTAATTCAGGAACGATTATGCATAGCTCAAAGCCGACAGAAGAGTTATGCAGATAGGAGGAAAAGGCCATTGGAGTTTAAAAATAGTGACTATGTGTTTTTGAAGGTGTCACCCCAGAAAGGAGTACTTCGTTTTGGGTAAAAGGAGAAGTTGGCTCCAAGGTATATTGGGCCTTTTAAGATAGTGAACGAGTAGAGATGGTGGCATACAAGCTTGCTTTACCACCTCAGCTTTCCGGATTTTATGACGTATTCCATGTTTCCATGTTACAGAAATGTGAGCCCAACACATCACATATTCTTGATTGGCAAGACATCCAAATACAAGAAGACGTGAGCTCCAATGAAACGCCAATGCAAATTCTTGATAGGAGGGAACAAGTTCTATGCAACAAAGTTATACCTCTTGTGAAAGTGTTATGGAAACATCATGGCGTCGAAGAAGCTACTTGAGAATTGAAGACCGATATGCAAGCACAATATCCACATCTTTTCTGCATTGGAGGTTAGTAACAAGTTTCGGGGACGAAACTTATTTTAAGGGGGTGGATTGTGAGATCTCGTGTGTTATATAAATATAAATGGCATTAACTTGCTAGTAATTTTAAAATGATTAAAATGATGAGAGAAATTTCGAATCGTTGTTAAAGGAATAGTCGCGTAAGTTTGAGGCATGAACGTATTGACTTTTGGGTCAAATTTAATTTTTGAAAGTGTTTAAGGTTGATAAGGGTAACTAAGTAAATATATTAATGTTTTTAGGTCAAAATAATATTATCATTGAATCTGAGAGGCTCAAAAAAAAAAACCTTGGAATAGATATTTAGATCATATAGCAGTTCGGAGAGATAAAATAGTAATTTTAGTGTTTCGGGTGTAAATCAACTTTAGTTTTGAGATTAATCATAAAACTAAGTTTTTTTTAGGTTAAAATAACATTAAAAATGAATTCAGAACGTTAAAAAATCTTAGAGTAGTCATAGGGATCAAACTGGAATGTTTAGTGGTAAAATTATAATTTTGGAGAAAAAAATATATTTTTGCCCCATGAACAGTAAATTTCGGGACTGCTGGGTTTAAAACTCCAATTTCAGCCCCTTTTCTTTCATTCCATTCTCACCCAATACCTCTTAAAACTCTAGGAGAAGATAAATGGAAAGAGAAAAGGGAAGAAGAAGGCATCTAAAGCTTGGGTTTTGCTTAAAAATCCTAGGAACTTAGTTTGAAATTCTTGATTTATAGGTGAGGTTTTCCTCTCTCTTGTATTTACATTGTGCATCTTATTTATTTTCTTTAGTTAAAGCATACTATGTGTTTGATGTCAAAATACTTGTTATAAACCTTGATTTATTGTGGAGTATACCATGAATTGTGAACCTACATGCATAAAAATGATTTTAGTGTTGTGGGTTTGAAACCCTAGTTTGATTTTAGTTGTTAGTATTTGATTAAACCTATGATTGGGGGGTTTTGAAGTGTGGTATGATCTTGTACATAATATATATGACTTATTCTATTGGAAATGAAAATAATTTTAGCGATGTGGGTTTAAAACCCTGGTTTGATTTTAGTTATGAGTATTTGATTAAACTTATAATTGGAGGTTTTGAAGTATGTTATGATCTTGTACATAATATATATGACTTATTTTCTTGGAATTGGTTGTGTTGCTTTGAAAATGAAAATTTTAAGATTTGAGTATACTATATGTTTGACAAAATGTCAAGGTTATGACATGAATTTTCAAAAGGATTTGTGCATATAGAAAATAATAATTTTTGAAGAATGTATCCTCGATATTGACAAGTAGAGGGTTAGTAGACGATTTGGACCTTGCCAAGGTGGTTACTAGTTCTAAGGAAAATTGGTTATTGTAGTGGTTTTCGGTGATGACCTATGTGGCATCACAAGTTGTGTCCTACACGTTCCCCTTGAAAAGCAAGAAGGGCGATGAGACTCTAGGGTGCAAGACCCAAAATTTTCCCTGTGGATGGTTCATGTGTGAATCGGTTTAATTGATTATATTGTCCGTATACGAGACATGCATGGTATTTGATATGATGGTTTGACTTTAAATATATAAACATTTAATTTATACTTTGTATATTTCTAATGATGAGGTATTGAGAGATTTTTTATAAATGTTTTACTTGTTATCTTGTACCTGTATTTAATTATAGAAAGCTTTCATTACTTATTCGTATGGTTTGTAGAATGTTGGTATTTAAAACTTTGTAAATGTTTGAGAAAAGGATTATCCTACTGAACTATGGTTTCTCATCCTTTTACTAATATTTTCAGAGACTAGCATGCATCCCGGGGCATAGGTGATGGAATACTTGTGGGAGCTTGGACTTGAAAGAATCTCTTTTGTAGCCTTTTGTATTTACCTTTAGAACTTACGTAGAAATGTTAGCACTCAAATATTGTGTTTGAAAAGGCTGTCTTGAGGCATTTATGGTGTACACTTGATCATTCCATAGAGGGATTATTATTCTGGGTATTGTAATGTAAAGTTATTACTTTGTGTACTAAGTTGTGGTATATATTGATATTGAATGTATCCGAATTTGGGAGGACTTTGCGGGCCTCTAATTGCCACTTCGGATTTAGTTGTATTATATTTTTGATGGAGACATGTTGTGAATGCTTAGTTAGTTTAAATTATGCTATGCTCTCACAGAGATGCTCTTACTAGCTGGTTTGAAGCCCAATTTTCAAATGAAACTCTGTCAAAATTTTTGAAAAGAAAATTGTAAACCGGCAAGAGAATTTTGGGTAAATATCTCTTTTTATTAAATCACACTTTAATGAAAATTGGGGAGTGACAATATTACCAGCTTAAGTTTTATAAAACTAATTATATCCTTATATCTTCATATAATTTTTATTTTTATACTTAATTTGACTTTCAACTTCTTTTGAACTCTTTTATAAGTAGAATTTGATTTTTAAATTCTTTTAGACTCCTTTATAAGTAGTACATTTACATAAAAAATTTTATATCTATGTTTATATCTATATGAAGAAGTAAAGATGAATCCATATTATACTATTATAAACATATAGTCATCAAATTGGATTCTAAGATCAAATGTATCTTATATTTATTTATTTTTTCAATAATTAGGTTGGACAAAGAAATAAAATATTGATTAATTTTGTGAACCCAAATTTATCATTTAATTTAATTGCACATAAAATTTATATTTTCATATATTCAACAAGAAAATATTATTTAAAATTTTCATGTGCAATGCACATCGTGCACTAGTAGTATATTAAATCTTATTCCAATTGACGTAACTAATTCCTAATTATAGTAAGGTTCCAATGTGATTAGCATATTGACAAATTACTTTTATTTTATTCAAGGAATTATAAGTGGGATCCTAATGAAATGAATTTCAAAAAATTTAATTTCTCAAACATCACTAAAAAATTAATCTTAATTACAAAATTCCAAAAAAAAAATTGAACTTTAACTGTTTATTTTTTTAATCATTTTCTAAATAGTTAGAAAATTTTGGAAACATACAAAATTTTCACAATCTTATAATAGAATATGAGTAATGAAAAATTAAGTTTGGTAAATTTGAGACGAATTATTAATTTTTATGTAAAAAAATTATTAATGTACAACGCACGTGGTGCATTGCCAGTATAGTAAAAGCCTACACTTTCCTATAATAGAATGTGAGTAATGAAAAATTAAGTTTGGTAAATTTGAGACGAATTATTAATTTTTATGTACAAAAATTGTTAGTATACAACGCACGTGGTGCATTGCCAGTATAGTAAAAGCCTACACTTTACTGTCTTGTTCTCTTGGATTGTTTAGTGAAGAAAACAAAATTGATTCTTTCAGTGTTTTGTAGATAGGTAATTGTTATGCACCAGAGATTAGATTGCTTGGTGAAAGGTCACAACCCCAGTACATCAAGTTGACAAGTGGGAGAGCTA
Source organism: Ilex paraguariensis (assembly GCA_963454935.2). Lineage (NCBI taxonomy): Eukaryota > Viridiplantae > Streptophyta > Magnoliopsida > Aquifoliales > Aquifoliaceae > Ilex > Ilex paraguariensis. Next base: position 81,540 of record CAUOFW020000787.1, read on the forward strand.
AAAAGATATAGACTCTCCTTCTTGTTTCTAAGGAGAAGACTACCTTGCATAGAATTAATGTGGCAATGGTAAATAAATTGATTATTATATCTCAATATGCACTGTTGATTGAACTTATGAATGACCAAATTATCCTCAATTCAGAGCCCTATTAGAAGTTTGTGTCCTATTGTATTTGATGTCTTTTTTTTTTTTTCATATGTAATATCATTCGGGGCTCTTTCTTGCAATTAGGCATGTGTATGTGGCGTGTGCTCTCCCTATTGAAAGCAAAAATGTAAGAGCCCATGTACTTATTTTAATTTATATTAGATTATTATGATTATGTTGAGTTTTGATGAATTAAGGATGTTTTGTGGGGGGGGGGGGGGGATACTATAGATCTGCCTTCATAATGAAATGTGTGGGATGCTAAACACTACCTAGGGGGTGAATAGGTTTATTAAAATTCCATCTATACAATCACTAATTTTTACCTATGTCTACCTCAATTAATTCATTTCTAAAATTAATCAAAAAGTTAAGTATGAGATCCCTTTAACAAGAACAAACCCATGGAACCCATCAAGATTGGTTTAATGAATTTGTCAATTTTATTGATTAACACTCAGTCTTTCAAGGCGATACTACCAAAGCAACAAACCCACTAGCAAACCACTATGAATGCAATGAATGGTTAATCAATCATAACATCAAACATCTAGGGCGTGTGTGTACTCAAATTGTAAGTGTACAAGCATAAAATCATAAAAGGCACAAGCAATTTGTTAATGCAGAAACTCTTCTCGGGAGAAAAATTGTGGGGAACCACTATTTGGTCCACCAAAGCCTAATCCATTACCCCAATGTCAACCTACAAGTACTTGAGTGTTATACCTCAACTAATACGGTGGAGAAAAATACAATACTTCACTTATAGGATCCTTCCACTAGATTATACAAGAGGAATGGCATCTTAGACCTAGAGGAGGTAAATATGTTAATTAAAATTTAAGCTCAGATGATCACCAATTTTAACCTAAATCTATCACAATTATCTCATTACACAATACTATGAAGATTAAGTGAGAGAACCCTTTTTCAAACACCACAAATTCAAATCACTCATGTAGATTAGTGTATCGATTTTAGCATTTTGTTGATTAACACTCAATCTCATACAATGATCTCAACCAAGGCAACCCAATGTTTTTTGTATAATCTAGTGGTGAATCAAATCAATGGCGACTTCAAGGTTCAAGATAGCATGATGAAGGCATATCATCAGAAGGCAAAGTTCAAAATCGAGAGAATGGAGAGAGTAGAAATATCCTAGATTCCAAGGGATCACAATACCTACATCAATGCACTAGCCTGTCTTGCCTCAGCATTGGCCTTGGAGGTGACTCGGCCTATTATCATTGAAAATCATGAGAGACCGAGTATAAAAGAAATAGAGGCCAAGCAAGTGCAGCCGATGTAAGGGCAGAGAGCGCCTCCAGGTTGGATGGATCGCATGATAGCATATTTAATGGAACGAGTACTTTCTGAGGATATCAGAGAAGCCAGGAGAATCAAACTTAAGGCTCCCAGGTTCTGGATGTCTACCAATCACAAGTTATATAGGAGATGCTTCTTGAGGCCACATTTGCTATGTCCCCAAGGATAAAATAGAACCTTTGCTCTATGAGGTTCACGAGGATATATATGGGAGTCATACGAGAGGAAGATCCCTCGTACACCGAGCGATATCTCAAGGCTATTGGTGGCCCTACATGTTAAAGGATGCCAAGAGAAAATGTGATAAGTGTTATAAATTCACTCCTACCATCCGACAATTGGTAGGAGATCTGAACTTATTGACAAGTCATTGGCCATTCTCTCAGCGGGGGATGGATATTGTGGGACCTCTCCCAAGGGCCCTGTTAGACAAAAAATTCCTCCTAGTAGCTACTGATTATTTCACGAAGTGGATCGAAGTCGAGCCACTAAGCCGTATTCGAGACATCGAAACAAAGAAATTTGTATGGCAGAACATTATCACTCAGTTCAGAATCCCTCGGGCCAACATCTTGGATAACGACACTCAATTCAACATTAGTCTGTTTAGGGAGTTCTATTCAGAATTTGGAATACGCAATTATTATTCGATGCCAGCCTATCCGCAAAGTAATGAACAAACAGAGGTCTCAAATAGGACAGTATGAGCCAGAATCAAAAAAAGATTGAAAAAAGCAAAGGGAAAGTGGACCGATGAGTTACTCAATGTGTTATGGGCCTATAGGACGATGCCGAGGACTTCAACGGGTGAAACGCCGTACGCTATGACATACGGGGTTGAGGTTGTCATTCCTACTAGAGGTAGATCTCCCAACAATATGAAGCCAAGCCTTTGAATTAGGAAACAATGATTAGAAACTCGCCAAAGACCTTGACTTAGTTGAAGAAATAAGGGAACTAGCATCAATTAGGCTAGCAATATACCAAGAAGAGTTGTCAAGAAAACAACAAAAGAAGGTCTGATCGAGGAATTTTTAAGTGGGAGACTTGGTGTTACACCAAGTTGTGGGCACTACTCGGGAACCCACCGACGCGAAACTTGGCCCCAATTGGGAAGGCCCCTACAAATTAATTGATGTAGGGGGCACGGGGGCATATAGGCTATGAGACATGGATGACAATGATGTAAATCGACCTTGGAATGTATCAAATTTGAAGAAATATTACTACTAAAGTTAAATCTTAGGCTATGGATCTTAAAAATTAACACGAGCTTCGGGCTCAGTTGTTAGGGGGAGTAAAACTCCATACTTGGAGCATCGCTTTCAAAAATTAACATGAGCCTCAGGCTTGGTCGTTAAGGGCACGTCCCCAAGGGGAATAAGACTCCATACTTGGAGTATCACTCTAAAAAATTAACACGAGTATCGGGCTCAGTCGTTAGGGGCACGACCTCAAGGGGAGTATGACTCCACACTTGGAGCATCGCTCTCAAAAATTAACATGAGCCTCGGGCTCAGTCATTAGGGGCATGACCCCAAGGGGAATGAAACTCTACACTTGGAGCATCGCCCTCAAAAAAATTTACGCGTGCCTCGAGCTTGGCCCCGTGGGGAACAAATCTATGAATTTAGAAGTCCAAAGATCAATAACACATTTTAGCAGAATGAAACAAAGCTACAAGATACAAGAAGATTTTGAAGAAATTAAATTTTCATTGATTGAAAAGAGAAAAGGGGCTTTGCATCCCCTGGAGCATACAAAGAAGAAAAATGGACAAAAAAGGAAAGGCAACAAACAAAATGGCTAAGGGTCCCTAGGGCCTTCGGGGTTCCCATCGAACTCTTTCCCACTGAGCACACCACACCTCCTTAGCGAATCTTCCCCAACACCAAGTATTATATCAAGCACAGTATTAGGCCCCCCCCCAGGAAGAATAAGGAGGGTGCCATGAAGGGGGAGATTGTCGTTCTGACGCACGGGAATAGAGGAGGGAAAACAAGGGAAGGAATGTTATTCAGAACTATCACTAAGTGTGATCGGTTCATTTTGGTTTTGGGTCCCTCCCACCCCCTTCAGCTAATCCTTTCGGAGCTGGCTCAGATTTCACTGCTCTTCTGGAACAACCCTTAGTTCAATTTCCCTACACAAATTGTGTATTGAAAACAGGGATGAGCCAACTTCAACCTTGGCAGCATGTAGGGCCGCATCCCAACCTTCTTTGAAGGCCCTTTTCTTTTTATCTTCAAATTTCAGGACCATATCATCTTGACATTTATAGTACTGGTCCTCGCACACTTTTTGGGTCCTCTCGGGTTCCCCAGCCTTTTCCCCCTCCAAATCCTCCACTTTCACGGTCAAGGCATTGATGATGGACTCAACATCTTGTAGCTTCACGTCGATAGAACAGACCCTGAGCTTGACCTCCTCCATTCTTTTAGTTGCCTCGGCCTCGACTGCCTTCGCCTTGTCCAACTTGGCAATAAGAACCTCGGCTTTGCGAATCAGGTCGGTGATATATTTGGTTTGATCACCGATCGTCCTTTTCACCCCAGGATATGCTCGTCTTTTCGAGCCAGTTCAATTCGAGCATCCCTCACCTATTGCTTGTATTCCTAGAAGCAGTCGATAATGACCCCCATCTACTGGCAGGCCTAAGAGGAAAGAACAAAAGTCAGAAGTGGCCAATTGATCAAAAGCAAAAATGAGTTAGAATAGTCGGCGCACTTACCATTAGATTATGCTGGACAAGTCCTTGCAAGAATCTATTGTCCCCATAGTCCTGCAAGATGGCCATGTCAGCCTCAAAGTGGAGATTCTCGCTGGTGACCAAGGTAACTTCAGGGGAGTGGATGATGGAGTCAGACTCCAACATTGGGTGTCTCCCTCCTTGCCTGGGCTTAGGGGGCTCACTCAACAAAGACGTTCGGTACCAGGGTGTTGTGGCGTTGTTTCACCCTACGCTCATTAGATGGCTCGGGGTCTCAACCACGGTGGTCCTTTTGTCGCTCATCCGAGGGGGTCACTTGGCGTCTTGGGGGTGGTTGGTCCCTCGGCAGGATCACAGGATCTTGGGACTCCTGTTGACATTGCGGCAGCGGTGGCGACGGTTGTTGGTGAGGTGGACGAGGCGGAGGAATGACAGTCAGGGCAGTTCTAGAAGGCCCGTCGGCCCCCTAGAGCCTTGCCCATCTCACCATCGAGGTAGTTTCTAGGGATTTTGTGATGATAGGAGGAAAGTTGAACATCTTTGGAGATGGTGTTCACTCGGTGTCTTTGTCAGGGTCGGCTTCAAGGTTCTCCTCCTTTTCCTCTGAAGAAGAATAGTCTTCCCAGACTGAGGGATCAAAGGGTGGTGGGACCTATGAGAACCTGGTATAGGTCGGGTGGTAGCGGAGCAATACGTGTGTTGCTTGGGAAAAAGGGTCAGCCAGGTTGTGAGACCAGACTCTGAGTAAGTCCGCGAAGTTGACTTGGGATTTTAGGGGTTGAGCGGCGTCTGCCTTATACCTGTCTGCAAGGAGAAACCAAAAAGGAAGGTTAAAAATAGTCGTAAAGAGCCGAGCAGCTTGAAAGTTTGTACAATACACACTTGGTTCCCTCGGCACTTTGGAGTAGTATAATCCATCATACTCAAGCCCTTCTCTTTTCTCCCAACTGCCATCGAGCATGATTAGATCCTGAACATACCCCTTGTTCGAATCCGGCATATGTGTCTCCAGATACATGCAAGGGTCCCGAGCCTAGAGGTAGTACCTACTCCTGGTGACTAATTTCAAGTCGTAGCAAAACATAATTTCATCTACCCACAACCGAGCATTTAGGGCAACCACGCCCATGACCAGTCTAAAGAACTTGATGCCACATTGGAGGGGGAAAACCTCCAATGCATTAGCATCTTCAGCAAGAGGGGATGGAGGGAGAACTTAACTCCCCCTTCCATAATGGACTTGGAATAGAAATGCATGAGCTCTACACTCCCTATGTCGTTCCTATGGAAGCGAGAGTCAAAGGGAAAGGTGAAAATACTTCTCCCTAAAGACTTGAATATTAAAGTCTTTTACCTCAGTTCTCCTTAACCTACCACTGTCCCTTGCCCTAGCAGCTCCCTAACTACTATTCTGCGTATCCTGGCCATGAATGAGTTTTTCGAAGAAATATGGGAGAAGAAAGAGTAGATTAAGGAGAAATTTGGGGAAGGAGAGTACTTACAGATGACAAATCTTTGGAAGAGGTGCTCGGGAAAGAAAGAACATTCGCTTAGGAGATTAGAAGGAGATTGCTCGGGAGCTGATTGCTGAGAGAAAGTTCAAAGATGCAAAGTTTGGAAATGTCCAAACAATCTCCTATTTATACCCTTTATGAGGGAGCGGGAATCAAAGAGGTAAATCATCATTCAGAAATTTGAAAAAGGTGCACCTGAATCAAATAATACTCTTGCCCATAAGTGAGACAGAAAAAATGTACCTTGGATAACAGACTAATCTGCTGGCTTAGCCTGATCTGTAATGTGTCTGTGACTGCCCCATTGATGATTGGGACTAAGATGATATCCCATGACTCTGAGATCCCTGCCTCTGAGGACAATCCTCCTTCATGTGACCCGACTGGTGGCAATGATAGCAAGTTCTCTGACATGCCTGATATGTTGTCCTGAAGTTTCCCCCGCCTTGGAAGGAGCGACCTTGGCCTTGGCCCTGATAGCCATGGCCCTATCCTTGAAACCCTTGTGGGGGTAGAAGTCCTCTGCCTCTTCTCCGAACTAGAAGAAGAGGATTGACCCTCCTTTTTTCTATCATTTGCACCAGCCTCCCGAATGTTCCTAGCATCATCCACCTCTCGTTCAATGGCCATCGTTGTCCCGACCATTAAATCCAAATCTTGTAGTCGGAGGCCCACAATCTTTCCTCGGATGGATAATTTCAGACCATCCTCAAACTTTCTCACCTTGGCCATATCCGTGGCCACATAGTCATCAGAGAAACGGGCTAACTCTGTGAACTTAGCTACATACTCCATAACCGTCATTGTTCCTTGTCTCAAGTCTAAGAATTTTTGAGCCCTTGCATGTCGAACGGCCATTGGGAAGTACTTGCCCATAAAGAGCTCTCGGAACTTTCCTCATGTCATAGTCTCTAAGTTCTTGGTGGTGCTTTGCCAATCCCATCACAATTGGGCTTCTCCTTCTAGCTGGAACACAGCTAGTCTTATCTTAGTGACACCCGAGATGATTTCCATTGCCCCTAAGACTTTGTTGACTTGAAGGAACTAATGGTCAGCCACCATCGGATCCGCCCCTCCCTTAAAAATTGGAGGCTTGTGTACCTTAAACTGTTGGAGGTTGCTTGAGCCTTCTTGATTTTCATTGGCATTAGCTTGTGCCACAGTAGTCGCCATCATGCTCATAGTCTCGTTAAATGCTTGTTGGTCGAAAGCCAATGGTGGTTGATTATTGTTCCGCCCACCACCTTAGCGTCCTCTTCCTCCACTTTCCATCTACACACGTGCCAGATAGCAATAACATACTAACTTAGTATCCCAAGATAGGGATCAAGGTTAAAACATTGAAAATCCCTTCATCATCTTACTAGTATAGTGTGTGCCGTCGTTAGTAGACATCTACACATTGAACTATCCCGTTCATTCACTTTCCCACTCCCAAGGTTGTGTTCTCTAACCCTAGTGTGTTCATTTCTATATACATTTTTCCGTGTATATAATTCACATAACACATATCACAGAACATGTAGTAATTTAAGCACATAGTATGTAATGCACAATGAATGCAATGGTCTAGACCCATGCCCATCAAGCCCTAGGTAAATCGTATACTTATGCTCTGATGCCAAGCTGTGACGCCCCTAAAACTGGAGCCCTTTATCAACCTTTGACCACTTGTCAACCTGTGGAAGTACCTGTGATTGTCGTACCACCAGACATCACATCAAAGCTAACCCCTTTCCCGGGACTATACCCACACAACCGTGGTTCTTTACATATTAATTTATAACCATTTTATCCCATAGGACACCCTTGAATAAGAGGAAAGATTGCCCAAGAACTGAGGGAAAGAATTCAAAAATTTGAAATTTTGTGAGAACCTTCCGGAAGGTTTCCTCAACCTTTAGGAAGATCGAGCATACTAGAATCTTATTTTTAAAAAAGATGTGTTGACCTTCCGGAAGAAGTTACACACTGGATTCCCTCATTTTAGAAAAATGTGAAAACCTTCTGGAAGGTTAGAATCGACCTTTCAGAAGGTTTTACCCACTGTTCAACAAATTTTCCTTGTCTTTTTCCAAACCTTTCGGAAAGTTTGTTGCGACCTTTCGGAAGGTTTTGCCCAGAATTATCTGTTTCACCTATTTTTCATTTTCAATTCATTCCAAACCTTCTCATAAACATCCCAAACATGTAAAATATAATTTTTTACATAAGACTTGATACATACAAGTTCTATTTCAACGATTTCATATATTTACATGCCAAAATATATGTTTTTCTCAAAAGTTTTACAAAATTCACGGTCAAGGCCACAAATCGATCTTTTCTTCATCTTGGAGGTTCGAAATGGGAGTCGTCCGCTGGTATGAACTCCATACCTGAAATGTTTTCCCATGAAGGGTGAGCTACGCTCAATAAAGTATCTCCTAGATAGGGTACTCCTCAACCTGAATGCATATGAAATGTTCGCATGCAAACAATCCACAATTTCATAACATTCCAAGCAAGAATATGCCTCTAATGTTGGAATTTAAGATGTCATGTCATAGAATGAGATGAGACTCATTCATGCACATCAACCCGAGCCCTTCCCGACTCCTCAACACATGCAAGTGCTAATGTGCGTGAATTTGTCATTTATGTTGCACATCAAATGACATTCACTAATCTAGGGTTTTTGTAGGGGTGGATGTTTATGGACTCACACCAAGGGTCACCCAACTCACACGGAATTCACGGACTTCCACCAAGGGTTCCGCATACACCCACACACTTCATGGACTGAACCAAAGGAGTGCATATCCCATCACTAGGCCTTGCACCCGAGGGATCTTCTAGCTTTTCTTGCTAACCCCAACCCTAATCACCATGTAATCCGTGAGACTTGGTCAGGTCTTCAACCAAGCTTACTCGAGCGCACCAGTCATCCACCGAGCATGGTGTTGACAAACAACCATGCACTCACACGCCCATATAATGCGATGTCCCTATGCATATGCATTGTTATGCCTCATTTCAACAACAATAAGATGCTCAATATGCTATGGATGGCATATGAACAATCTCAATACATATTATGGATAATTTCATTCTAAACATATAATTTCCATAATCCATCAATTCCAATATATCACAAGCATGTGTATATACATCAACTATTTTCACTACACCACTTTCAAGCATGTTATCACACAATTATGCTATCAACATTTTGAATTCATCAGGGCATGATGTAAATACATAGCATGCCCACATATCACACTTCTCAAAGAAATTTCATTATGCTATTTCCATATACTCAAGTTCAAGATAGAGTTTGCCCTACCCATTTCCTATACCCATTTCACCAAACCACCAACAATAGGCAAGTGATATTTAAATCTATCAACCTGCCCATTTCATATAAATATCCTAGGTTTGGAATACACCTAAGTAGGAGGGAACCCTACCTCTTGAAGCATGTAGAACACCCGGAGAAGGTTCCAAGAACCTGCTTTTAGTCCAAATCCTCACTTTTCCAAAATCCCATTCTTTGATCTTCGGTAAAACTCGAACTCCTTGGTATGATTTTATAGCTCTCGGCGAGGAGAACAACTTGGTGGATTGGAGCACTCAATCTCCATAGATCGTAGAAAGAAGGTGATGAATCCAAGCTCTTTCCCTCTCTTCCTCTCTTCCTCTCTCAAGTATAACCGGATGAAGAAATGGGGAAGAAATCAGATTTTTTTCCCTATTTATACCCTTTAAATACTTGGCCTACAACGCGCCACACGACCCTTTATTTTTCAAATCCGTTTTTGTCCCGGTTCAAGTTCAAAATATTTTTATCTTTAAATTTCCTTTAATTATTTTTCAACCTTCACAATTTTATTTAAAAATTTCGTCCTTGGGTCACCCGAGGCCCAATCACCTCGTAAAAGGCAAAAAATATAACTATCTCATAATTCGACTAAAATTGACAGGGTAACTAAATTTCGCGAAAGGAATTCAACGATGAGGTCCGTTTTGTCATCCGAGATCTAGAAAAATTTAAGTTTGTAACCCGCACCGTAATGACAAATTTCCATTTTGCCCCTTTGTACAAAAAGTTCAAATTTACCCAGGTTTTACAAGTAATATATCAAACAATCAATTCATCAAACCCATGGTGCCCAAGTGTGCATCAAATCACAAGTGTATACTTAAAAGGAATAAATAACACAAGTGATTTGTTGATGCGGAAACCCTTTTTGGAAAAAATCGCGGGGAACCTTCTCAGTTTACCAAAGCCTAATTCACTAAATCTAGTATCAATCTACAAGTACTTGAGACTTATACCTTAATCAATGCACATGGCTAGATGCTCCTTTTCTTTAGTAGATCTCTCTATCAAAGGCACTCCTTCGACGTTGTGGCTAGCTTCACTTGGACTCCCTACTGCATGATTTGTCTAGACCTCGAGTAATCATAGGCATACCAATGATTCTCAGTATGCACACTCCAATAAGTACAAGTGTGCATCAAAATTCGTGGTATGCATATTCAACAACTGGGTTTGGTAGAACCAAACAAGTTCTTCTTCTCCAAGGTGTAAGTTTGGATAGAAATCACAAGATGGGTTAGCCTTTGGATTTAGGGATTTAGGTTCACTCAATGATCTCTCAATGTTTGGAGGCCAGAAGAAATAAGCTCACATGAAAGATACCCTAGCTTGAGAAGGCTCCCTCTGTTTATAGGTTCGGGAGTCGGGATAGGGTTTGTCTTGGTGGTCAAGATAATTCATGAATGACCGCTTGAGTAGTGGGTGAGATGTAGGAGGGCAGTGGCTACTGTATTGAAAAAAGAATTCAAATTATGTTTTCAAAACCCAACAAGGTTTAGAAATACTTTTCTTTGAAAATCCCTAGGAGCCCTACTCAAATTAATCACCGATTCTTTTTTAACTCTAATCATCCTAAGTCTAATAAATTAAATCAAGGGTTTTTAGGTTTCTATAGCCATTACTCTTGTACAAGGCAAGAAGGTGCATAGAGAGTCTTTTAATATTACTTGAAGCACGATCTTCTCCCTTCCATCGACACTTTCAAAATTTCAACTTTGTAGCATCATGAGCATGGATAGGTTGAGATTTATAAAAAAAATTCATGAAACTAGTCAATTATAAAAATGATCCTAGCAATATCCCCCTTTGAAATTTCATGACAAAATACACAAGTTAGAAAATTTAAGATTACTGGTTAACTGATCAACTCTCACCCTAGTTTCGAGGGGAGAACTTACATGCAATGACTTTTCAAAGGTCTCAAACTCTAAGCTCAAGTCTTTCACACATGATGCAACGATAAATGAATGCGATGCACCGGAATCAAATAACACTCTAGCCCAAAAATAAGAGAGTAGAAATGTACCCTGTATTATCGACTGATCTGTCGGCTTAGTTTGTGGCATAATAGTGTAGACATGCCCCTGGGTCCCTAAAGTACCGGCTTGTGAGCCCTATCCTCGGACTCGACCCATGCCTTGGCCTATCTAGCCTGTTTGCGGAGTTCCCACCCGTGGAGCAGTAGCGTCCTGTGTAGCACCCTGGAACTGATACTGGCTCCCCTGACCCATAGTAGGGTAATGAGAAGTATAATGTGTCTATGGCAGTCCCACCGAAGTCTGGGACTGTGATGACCCATAACTCTGGGATCCCTGCATCTGAGGGCAATCTTGCTTCATGTGACCCGGTTGATGGCAAATGAAACATGTCCTTTGGCCTGCCTGGTAGGAAGGCCTTTTATTTCTCTCGCCTTGAAAGGATGGATCGACCTTGGCCTTGGGCCACATCCTGGCTCATTCGGCCTGATATGTTGTCCTCTGCTTTTTCCATGAACGTTGATAGCTCATGGAACTTAAACTCCTTTGGATGGCTTGAGCCCCTTGACTCACATTGGCACTTGCCTATGCTAAGTTAACAGCCATCGTACTCCATAACAACTTGTTGGTCAAAGGCTAGTGGTGATTAATTATTGTTCCGCCCATCGCCTCGACGTCCCCTTCCTCTACTAGCTATCTACACACATGTCAGATAGCAATAGAGCACCAATTTAGTATCCCAAAGTATAGACCAAATTTGAAATCTCGAGATTCATCTCCTTGTCCCCCTTGTAGGGCTTATGCAACCCACTAGTAGACCCTTACACCCTAAACCATCCCGTTCCTTTGTTTTCCGACTCCCAAGGTTATGTTTTCTAATCCTAGTGTTTCTCTTTTTCATATACATTTCACCATGCATATATCTATAAAACACATAGCACATAACATGTAGCAATTAAAACACATATCATGAAATGCATAATGGATGCAATGGTCTAAACCCATGCCCATCAAGCCCTAGGTAATTCGTATACCTATGCTTTGATACCAAGCTATGACGCCCCTAAAACTGGAGGTCCCGTTGATAATCCGTCAACCCGCGAAAATGCCCGTGAGTGTCTCTTGATCCGACATCACGCTAATATTATTCCATTACCCGGAATTTTAACTCACATGTATTACCCGTGTTCCTTTAATCATTTAATTTAACCGTGGCTTAAGATACCACAATTCATGCTTCTTTATTGTCCAATTTCATCTTTGGAACCAAAGGAATCAAAGACCGAGAGCACAACACTTTAGTTTTAAAGTTTCAAAATTTTGGAGAGAGTACCAGTACTGTCTAGATTGTACCGGTACTGCCTGCCTTCCAAATTTTTTTTTTAGAGTTTCGGAAAAAGTACCGGTACAGTCTGCTTGCTGGACTAGACTGTATCGGTGCACTATACCGGTACTCTATGCTTAGTTTAGCCTTTTTCACTATTTTTCCATTTCAAAACCTTTTCAAATCATCCCAACACCATCCAAAACATGTCTAATGATGTTTATCACATAAAACTTGATATCTACAAGTTCTATTACAACCCATTTACACATTCTCATATTCAACACTATAATTTTACAAAGTTTATACAAAATGTATCACAAAAGCCCAAGTCAGCTTTTCTTCATCGTTGAGGTCCTGAATGACGGTCCACCACCGGTACAACCCCGCACCTAAAATGTGTTCCCGTATAGGGTGAGCCAACGCCTAGTAGAATATTTCCTACAGAGGCTACTCCCATCCTAGATGCATATGAAATGTGCACATGCAACTAATGAAAACCAATATCCATTCCAGCAAGAACATGTAATACAATGTTAAAAAATCATAATGTCATGCCATGAAATGAGATGAGACTTACTTATGCACCTTGTCCTGAGTCCTTACCAACTCCCACAACACATTGCAATGCATGTGTGTAAAACATTTGTCTTTGATGAAATACATCCAAAGATTATTTTGAAATACAATCATACGTTCATAAAACCCATTCATTGTTGGATGTTTTCCATCAAATGAATCATTTATATAAATCAAATACATTTTTCTGGAATTTCACCTTAGGGGAGTGTACAAACCAGGTATTTATAAACAAAATCATGTGTCTTTGTTAGGTAGCGGAGTTTTGGAATTGCACCTCAGGTTCTGCAAACCATTTCATTTTTTTGGAATTTTACCTCAGGGGAGTGTATGAACCAAGTAGCAGGGCCTTTCACTTGAGGGAGTGTCTAGCCTTCTTGCTATACCTGACACAAGTTTTTCATGCATGCAACCGTGCGACTTAGTGGAATCTTCAATCCCACTTTCCTGAGCCCACCTTCAACCATCATATATGATGTTTGAATCAACCATGCCCACACACACCCACACTCATGCCTAAGTCTATGAATGTGATGCCATATCATACCCAAAATGCAATGAATGCCAAATGAGCCATTTAACCACATATTTTCACTTATGTCATGACAATTAATATCAATTGCATATAATTATCATAAATCAACATGATGCTGATATATTAACACATGTAGCAACTTATTCATCTTCAACGAAGTTCATATGCATGTTATATATAACTCATGCCATAATAAGCCAAATTTTCACATAGCACTTAACAAAACACCAAGAAGGCAACAACAGAATACATAGTATGCCCAATAATATTAAGTTCCAAGGGATTACACAAGTACTTCCCCAATACCAAACTTTGCTAGGAATTGGTCTAGGCCGATTCCATACCCATTTTCTCTTTTCTTTAACCATAGTCAAGTGACTTAGGTTATTCTATACCCTTACACATTTCATAAAACATTCTAGGTAAGAAAATAAACCAAGGTAGGAGAATCCCTACCTCTTGGAGCGTAAATAAAAGGTAGAAACTTCAAGAACTCCAACATCACCCCAAAAACTTGATTTTTCCAAAAAATTTTCTTTGGATCTATGATAAAATCCCTTGTTCTTGGTATGTACGCGTAGCCCTAGTCGCATAGACCAACTTTAATTCTTGGTTCAATGAATTCTGATCGACAGAACTCCTTGGATCGCAAAAAGAAAGGTAGAATTTCTAGGTTTTCTCTCTTCTCTCTCTTTTCTCTCTTCCACGTCTGATTTATCTGGCCAAGTGGGTGAGAATATCTGATTTTTTAGATATTTAGTCCCTATTTATACTTTTTAATTGTGCAGTCCATATTGTCCCGCACGTTTATTACTTCCGGGTCCGTTTTTGACCCAAAATGACTTAATTAATTCTCGATTTTAGTTCAAATTAATTTTATTTGAAATTTTATCTAATTATAAGGAAATTTTATAAATTCCATTTTTGGGGACCTTTGTGAGGTCATTCGTTATCTAATTGTCTCATAAAACGTCAAAAATCTGATTATCTCGGAATTCGACGAACATTGACATGAAAGTTCGATTTCGCGATACGAATTCAACGGTGAGGTCCGTTGCATCATTCGAGCTCTAGAAAAATATTGATTTTAAACCCGCATTATAGTGACAAATTATCATTTTGCCCTTTTTTCAAAAAGTTTAAATTTACCTGAGTTTTACAATATATCTATGTATTATATGCTTCATGCATGATACAATGATGCATATAATTTCGGTGTTGAGCCTAGAAGTATGTAATCAGTGTATCATCAACCCGCCGGTAAAACAACCACAACATTTCTATCGGTATGGCTTATCCTCCACCGGAATGCTAAGGATGTTAACTGATGCATGGTACAAAACCTAAATGATCCTCATGAATGACTTGTCTTTCTGGATTACTCAGATCGTTTAACTAGTATAAAGGATAATATTGTCAATCTAACAACCACGGCATTCCTATCGGTATGGTATATCCTCAACCGGAACACTAAGGATGTTTAACTGATATATATATATCTCACAGATAGAGTCAAATAATAATTCAAGTATTCCCCATGAATGGCTTGACCTTCTAGTTTGCTTGGATTAGTCAATTGACATATCTATAACCAGCTAACCTAAGAAGTTGCTATGTTATGACTAATACCACCAATTGATCTAAGAAGTGGCTGTGTTATGGTTTATTATGTATGCACCTACTATTATAAAGACAAATGAATAATTCAAGTATTCCTCATGAATGACTTGTCCTTCTGGTTTGCTTGGATTAATCAATTGTCATGGATACCACCAGCTAACCTAAGAAGTTGTTGTGTGATGGTTTATATACATCAGACCTACCAATTGACTTGCCAGTAACATGAAAATTAATTACTGTAAGGTAACATTTTCAGTATTTAACCAATATAACGCATATGAGATCCTTGAATTGAAGGTAACATTGTCTTAATCTATATGCACATAAACGTTTACATAAACTAGTTATCAATTTAAGCTCACATCACAAGCTATCACATGCTGTCCTATTCAAATTAGCAACTTTACTATTTTATTTCGTTTCCAAATTATTAAAACTCTTTATGGGATTGATACTTGGACTTAAAAATCGAAAAAACTACAATTCGACCACTTATACTTGGGTGTATAATATTAATTCGATCACTAAAAAGTGCGAATCAGATCCTAATTGTACTTTCATTCATTTTATAGCTCTAAAACTCTTATCTCTCATATAACTCTCTTTCTCTATCATTATTTTCTTAAAATTTTCGCGGCTCAAATTGTTTGAGGATTATTGATCCGATGATCCTAATTGGACTTTTATTCCTTTTACAACTATAAGACTCCAATTTCTCATATAACTCTCTCTCATACAATAATAACTCTCTCTCTATATATATATCTTGAACTCACTCACTCTTTCTCTTAGATGTTTTAAAATTTAAACACACTCTCTCATCCCTCATATAACTTTCTCTTTCTCTCTTTGTCATACTCCCATTTCTCATACATTTATTCCGTCTAATAATTCGAATCCTTTGTTTTTATTTAGCTTTTCGTGACTGAGATTGCTTTGATATTATTGATTTAATGATCCCAATTCATCCCTGAATTTTTTTTCCCCCAAATGAACAAGCCTTTCATCATAGGACTCTACACTCCTTTTATCTCTCACATGTCTATGTCTCTCTCCTCATCCCCATAGCTAGCAATTCAAATCCTCGCTCTCATCATAGGACTCAAAACACGTTATCTCTCATATAACTTTGTCTCTCTCGCTTTCTCCTCATCCCTATAGCTAACAATTCAAATTCTTCCTCTCATCACAGGACTCTACACTTCTCTTATCTTTTATACATCTCTGTCTCTCTTTGATACACTCTAAATTAGCCATTTATCTTTCACTTTCTCTCTCCCTCTCTCCTTTTTTTGTAGCGACGAACTAAATTTATTTCTCAGCATAAATCACAAAAAATAGGTTAGACCTCTTGGCAAAACCCTATAACCCCATGTTACACTTTGTTGCATTTTAATTGTGTTTTATGGTTGGTTTTGCTGCTACATTGATGGGTTTGAATGCTATTTTTGGTGTTCTCTATCTATAATTTTTTGTCTCTGTTTTTTGTTGGTATTGTTGCACTAAATTCAAAGTTTTTTTTTCTTTGGTAAATCTAAAAAAAATATATGTTTTATGTTTACAAGTTGAGATTATGATTCTCGATCTTCCTTACTTTGTTAACCAGTTGAGATTTTGTGACTTAGAAGGTAATATTTGTTCCTTTATATGTCACAGGTGCTATATGGTGGTTGATGAATTGAAGTGAGGACCTAGTGTATCAACTTGGAGCCAAAGCCATGCGTAATTAGGGCCATCTCTAATTTTTATGCAGTTGCGGGCAAACACATAGACCATGTGAAACCAATCAAATTTTTTGGGTAAAAGCATTTAGGTATGTGTAAAAAATTAGTGTACATGGTTCACTTTCTTGCATGTTGTGACCTATGTCGCAAATTGAAACTTGATCACAATCCAAATTTTTGTTGCTATTTGTTGTGATTATGTTATTATTATTTTTGCTTTGCTTATATTTGTTGTTTTAGGTTTTTAACTTTTTTTTAATGGCTAAACAGAAGCCATGCTATTTAAGGGTCATTTGGGGTGCACTTTTAAGTGATGACTGAATATTACCTCCTAAGGGTAATACTATCTCTATTGACTGACATCGAGATTTACTGATTTTTCCTTTCGTTTATGTTTGTTTTAGTTTTTTAGGTTGGAGGAGGATTTGGCATTGAAGTAATAGTTGGAATTGTATGCATCGATGGTACAACAAATTGTGTTTTAGAGTATGAGGTACTCAATGTTTTAAAAAAATTTTGTCTAACAACTAAATGGGTTTGGTTCACTATGACTAAACAATTGGATATTTGAAAACTTTGGATTTTATCAGTTATGCAAACTTGAGAAAATTGTTAGAATTGTAAATTATTGATAGTTGGCTTCATTTGAATTTTGGTATAACAATTAAATACGAAACGTGAAGCAATAATTAAATATGTTTTTTTGTGTTCGAAAAATTAGGGTTGGGATAATGAAGATATGTTGTCATCTATGATCGAAAAGATTTGGTGTGCAATTCTTTGTTGTTTCTTAGGTTGTATGATACTTTTTTTTGTATTCGGATAATTAGGTTGGGGTTATGAAAATATGCCATCAACTGGGATCAGAAAGATTTGCTGTGCAATTCTCTGCTATGAGTCACTGCCAAATTAAAAATTAGGAGGAAAAATGTAGTTTTTTGGGTGCTAAACATAGTATGAAATCACCAACTTTAGGTTTAAAATGTCTTGCATTATTGATGTTTAATAAACCACTAGCTAGAGCGAAAAATCGATTATTTTGGATAGTTTCATAGTGGGGTTTTGTATTGACATCAAATGATAAACCCACAACAAAAGAATTCAATCCCTAAATCATAGATTGTTTTTGGCCAGGTGAGTATCTATTTGTTTGTTTATAGTTGGACTCACCTCCTAATAATAATCAAGGTTTTGGCTGATATTGTGTTTGAATTTGGCTATAGATAGTACTCAATGGCCATGGCGTACGATTATAACCACCACATCCTTGCACTTAATGTCTTGATTCATGGGTTGTTTTTGCCTTAGGTTTGTGTTCATTTTTTCGATTGATCATATGAAATGTGAATTTGGGTATTATATATGTGCTTTTGTTTTTGTTGGTTAAAAAAATATGAATTTGGATTGTTGTTACAAATCTCTCTTGAAATATTTCCTTCGGTGTGTTGTTTATATAGTATTCATCGATTGAGGACTCCAACGTTAATGAATTTGATGATATCATATCAACCTGTATAAACATCAAGATCCCGAGCTTTAACACCAACAATGATTGCAGTGTCTTCATCATCTTTTTCTAGACAGTTATGTCGCCATTATCTTCATTCTGTCACTTTCGCTAACCGTTTTTACTAAGTTGTATTGGTCGAGTTGATTTTCTCCACTAGCTAGTTCTCATCCACCTCAACATTTTTCTCCATTCAATTGGCATTTTTCAATTTATTTTTTCTCCCTTTTTCAATAAATTAGTTATTTTTTTGCCTAATGCATGCACTTTTAATAATTCTATGTTTAGTTAAATATTTTGTTGAAAGTTGCTTAGTTGCCCAGTTATTCAATGAATTTTTTTTGGACACGAGTCAATAATTTGAAAGATGTAGGTGGTGTTTGGTTTGTGTCTCAAACCTATTTTTTGTTCTCAAAACACAAAATTTTGTGAGATATTGTTTGGTTAGTAGTTCCAAAAACAAATTTTCAAAAAAAGTGGGAAATGAGAACAAGAATTAGTTGTTTTGTAGAATTTTGTGAGACTCATTTGAGAATTGCAAAAACATGGGAGAAAAATTAATGTGCACTTATTGCACCAGTATAAAAGGGGCCATTTTTTTCCCTGTCCCCGACATTTGGACCCAGCACTTTCTCTTAGATCTCTCTCTGGCCAACACCTTCGCGCTATTGAACCTACAAGATCCTCCGATGAATCACCAACGTAGCTCTGGCGAATCATAGGCGCAACTCTGGGTTTCGCATTTTTTGTATTGATTTTTTATGGGTTTGCCTTTTTTAAATTTGTTTTCATTTTTCCTTTTTACCTTCAGATCTATAATAGATTTGTTGTCTAATAGCTCTGGTAAACTGAAGTCGCAGCTCCTTTATTTTTTATGGGTTTGTTTTTTTTATTTTTTTTATTTTTCTTTTTACCTTCAGATCTATAGCAGATCTGTTGTCTAACAGCTCTGAAGAACCGTAGTCATAGCTCTGATGACTCAAGTAAGCCATAAATCTCCTAGATCTGAAACTTTTTTTTTTGCCTTGATTTTATTTTCTATTTTTTTGGGACCTGATAGGTGCTTGCGATTGGTTCTTTGTGACTGTTTATGAACTCTTGCAAATAGTAAAAAAAGGAAAAAGAGGAATAAGGAAATTTGGTCAAATGCGAACATCTGGACCACACTTAAGCTGTAGATTTTTTTTATCGTTTGTTTGCCAGAAAGCTTTGTCAACACAAAATTTGCTACTCACAGAAAGATATGAGATAAAAGAACAAATTCACACTATCCATTTAACAGAGTCAAAGCTATGTTTCGCATAGAGAAAATCACCATAGAGTCACCATCTCCAATTAACACCTATAATCTTTTTTTTTGTTTAAATTTTTCCTACAAAAATCTAGATGAGAACTTAAGCTTGCATATTTTATTTTCTTGCATTATATATTTTGGTAGGTTGTGTTTTGCATTTCCTTGATTTTTGTTGGTGCTTGAAGAAGTGGTTGTAGTTTATGTGCATTTCTTCTATTTTTTTTTCATTTATGGGTTGTTGTTTCTTCTTTTTTACCATACAGCAGATCTGGCCTGCAATAGTGCAATGAAGGGCTTCGGGTGTTCAACATGAAGCTATGCACATCGAGCAATTGGTCATTCAACAGGAAGTTTCAACCCTTAATTGATCCTCAATCGGTTAAAACGACCTAATCGATTTGTTAGA
The DNA here is from genome assembly GCA_963454935.2 of Ilex paraguariensis. Lineage (NCBI taxonomy): Eukaryota > Viridiplantae > Streptophyta > Magnoliopsida > Aquifoliales > Aquifoliaceae > Ilex > Ilex paraguariensis. Next base: position 101,569 of record CAUOFW020000787.1, read on the forward strand.
CATATCATCTGATTAGGTATCTTGTTCTCATTTAAAATGAGAGCAATGTGGAATGTAAAAGCAACAATGGTACTTATATTGTTTTGGAATGCTCTGGTTGTATAATTTTCTTTTATTTAATATATGAGTTATCTATTATTTATGCATGATTTATGCTACATCCACGCAATTCATTTTATACATGATTAATTAATGTATGAAGTAGATCTTATTAGATGTCATCCCAAGGTATTGACTTTGATAAAATGGCCACTTGGTCATCAAGGGCTGGGGAGTTATTTATTAAACTCCTGGTGATTGAGGTAGAGAAGGAGAACCTGAATTGTACGAACATCAAAGGAAAGACTTGGAATAAATTGGTGATTGTGATGACTGAAAAAATGGGTTGTACTTATACTGTTCCAAATCTTAAGGGAAAGTACAATAGATTGAGGCATAAATATCGGACTTTCAAAAAACTCCTTTCCATTATTGGTTTTGATTGGGACCCAGAAACCAACCCTGTGATGACTTAGGAAGATGTCTAGGTGCGATATATTGCGGTATGCATAGTTTGACATAGTAGTATATACTTTCTTAGGCTAGTTAATTATTACTAGCCTTAACGTTAATATTTTTTTTTGTTAGGCGAAAAGATTTTCACAAGAAAGGGTGTGACCAATTCAACTTATAAAGACTTATCTTTAGAAAATTGACAGCCATAGGCATTTTAGCCTGTGCTTCTACCCAAGTCCCACCAATTGTGATGAGGAGAGAGTTGGCAGAGGAGTTCATAAATGGTCAAAAAAGATCATCTGCTAGTCTTGACAATGATCTTGAAGGCCCATTTCACCCACCACATAAAAAGAATGCAAGCAGTTTACGACAAAAGAAGGAAAGTAAGAGTTCTAAGATGGACAATGCTATTGATGCATGGGCTGCATTCTCAATGGCTAGGATGGAGAAATACAAGCTTAGTGGTCACAATGACACTGTAAATGACGCTTACAACAATGACACTTACATGAATGTGTTAGAGGGTATGGAGGATGTTGGATCTCAATAATATTTTCGTGCTTGTGCAAAGTTCAAGGACCCTAAGTGGCGTTAGATGTTTCTTAAGATGTCTACATTGCGCAGGAAGGAGTGGTCTGACATAATAGATTAAGTGTCTTTTCGTTTGCTTAGGTATGTATGAAACTATTTGGGCATGGATGTCTACAGTTGACTTAACTTATTATGTAAATATGTGTTTTGATTTTATTCCAACTGATTTATGTAGTAGCCTTATCAATTATTCCAAGTGACTTCACCATTTATTATTCAAAGTGACTTCACCCTTTATTATTACAACAAACTTTTTAATGGTATTTTTTGTTAATATTGTTGTGGTATTTATGCATTGTAATAGTGAGTTTGTATTATGTTTATAGTTACAATGGAAAATACAGCTGGCCACTCAAGTGATGACTCACTAAGCTCATCAAGCAACTTACATGATGAATTGGACTATATGTTTTTGTCAATAGACTTTGGCCCTTTGCTAACAACAGTTTGTTCAAAACACCATGCATGACATCTGCTTTAGCTGGCCATGAATGGGCTATGGAATTGTTGAATGAAAATCTGTCACATATATATAATTGTTTATGGATGGATGCAGATACATTCCTTGCATTGTGTAAAACACTGCGCGATGGCGGTCATATTCAAGAGGTTTATCACAACTGTTTGACAATTGAAGAGTCCGTGGCTATTTTCTTATTCATACTTTCACATAGTGTTAGACATAGACTTGTTACTAAAATATTCCAACACTCAACTGAGACTATCAATCTGCACTTCAAAAATGTTATGCATGCATTAGCTAGCCTAGGGGTGCCAATAATTTGGCCACAACTTCCATATGAAACGCCACCTGAGATATTATATGATGAACGATACTATCCATGGTTTAAGGTACCATCTACAAAACTTGTTCAATAAATTTTATTATACTAGTTAAAACACACTTTGTGAATGTAGAATTGTATTGGTTCAATCGATGGTACTCATGTAGCTACACAGGCCCTTGTGTGAGATCCCATGTTTCATATAAATATAAATTATATTAACTTATTAGTATTTTTAAAATGATTAAAATGATAAGAGCAACTTTCAATCAGTGTTAAAGGTATAATCGTGTAAGTTTGAGTTACGAATGTATTGACTTTCGAATCAAATTTAATTTTGGAGGTGTTTGAGGTTGATAAGGATAACTAAGTAAAATTATTAATTTTTTTTAATATCAAAATAACATTACCATTGAATCTTGGAGGTCAATAAACATTGGGATAGACATTTACCTCATATAGGGATTTGGAGGGGTAAAATAGTAATTTTGGTATTTCAGGTGTAAATTGACTTTGATTTTAAGATAAATCATAAAAATAAATATTTTTAGGTTAAAATAAAATTAAAAATGAGTCTGGAACATCGAAAAACCTTAAGATAGTCATAGAAATCAAATTGGAGATGCTTAGGGACAAAATTATAATTTTAGACAAAATGTATTTTTTGGCATGAACAGTGTTTTCTGATAGGAATGGCTGGGCTTAAAACCCCCAAATTCAGCCTATTTCTCTCATTTTTCTCACATCTCTCACCCAAAACTCCTTCACCCACCTTAGAATTAGAAAGAGAAAGAGAGAAGAAGAGTTGTAGGGCTTGGGCATGACTTGAGAATCTTGGAGATTAAGCTTGAAATTATTGATTCTTAGGTGGAGTTTTCGCTTCTCGTGGATTTGCATTGTGCATCTCATGTATTTTCTTTAGCTAAAGCTTACTATGTGTTTGATGGCAAAATACTTGTTATAAATCTTGATTTAGTGTTGAGTATGCCATGGATTGTGAACCTACATGCATAAAAATAATTTTAGTGTTATGGGTTTGAAACCCTAGTTTAATTTTAGTTATGCGTATTTGATTAAACTTATGATTTGGGAGTTTTGAAGTATGCTATGATTATGTACATAATATATATGACTTATTCTCTTGAAAATGATTATGTTGCTTTGAAAATGCAAATTTTGAGATTTGAGCCTACTACATGTTTGATAAAATGTCAAGGTTATGACATGTGTTTCAAAAGGATTTATGGATATAGAAAATAATGATTTTTGAAAAATGTACGCTCGATACTGACAAGTAGAGGGTTAGTAGATGGTTGTGGTCTATGAAGTGGGTTGCTAAGGCAGCTACTAATCCTAAGGGGGATTGGTTATGGTAATGGTTTTTTGTGATGGCCTATGTGGCATCATAAGTTGTGCCCTACACGTTTCCCTTAAAAATAAAGAAGTGTGATGAGACCCTAGGGTGCAAGACCAAAAAAGTTTCCCATGGATGATTCATGCATGAACTAGTGTGATTGATTATATTGTCCGTATGCAAGGCATGCATGATATTTTCTATGATGGTTTGACTTTAAATATATAAACCTTTAATTTATACCTTGTATATTTCTAGTGTTGAGGTGTTGGGAGATTTTTATAAATGTTTTACGTATTATCTTGTACCTATACTTAATTATAGAAAGCTTTCATTATTTATTTGTATGGTTTGTGGAATGTTGGTATTTAAAATTTTTGTAAATGCTTGGAAAAAAGGATTATCCTACTGAGTTCTAGTTGCTCATTCCTCACTAATATTTTCAGAGACTAGCATGCATCCGGGGCATAGGTGATGGAATGCTTCTAGGAGCTTGGACTAGAAATAATCTTATTTGGAGCCTTTTTTGTATTTACCTTTAGAACTTATGTAGAAATGTTAGCACTCAAACATTGTGTTTGAAAATGTTGTCTTGAGCTATTTGTGGAGTACACTAGATCATCCCATAGAGGGATTATTATTTTAGATATTATAATGGAAAGTTATGACTTTGTGTATTAAGTTGTGGTATATATTGGTATTGGATGTATCCGGATTTGTGAGAATTTTGCGGGCCTCTAATTGCCACCTTGGATTTAGTTGGATTATATTTTTGATGAAGGCATGTTGTGGATGTTTTGTTAGTTTAAATTATGTTATACTCTCAGTGGGATGCTCTTACTAGTTGGTTGGAAGCTCAATTTTTAAAAGAAACTTTGCTGAAATTTTTTTTTTAAAAAAATGTATTTAAACTAAAGAGATACTTTTCTAGACGTTTTTACAACATATCGGGAACAAAGTATTTATTTTAGTCACGCTTTTATGAAATTTGGGGCGTGACACTCTGCTTCTAAGCATGAAGTATACCATGGTCGAAAAACAATTACCCAAAATGTGATGACAGCTTGTTCTTTTAACATGAGGTTTGTATTTGTCATGCCTGGTTGGGAAGGTAGTGCACATTATTTGCGTGTTTTTATGGATGCTATAACAAAGGGTGAAGTCAACTTTCCTATGCCGCTAGAAGGTTGGTGTGTATATTGATTTCATTCCTATAATCAAAGCAATGATGTTAAGTAACTAATGTTGACAACGTGTTTTGGAATAGGGATGTACTACGTGGTAGATGCAGGCTACACAAACATGCCTGAATTTCTTTCACCATATCGTGGCGAGAGATGTCACATTCTTGAGCGTAGTGGTAATAGATGTGCACCACGTGGACCTAGAGAGCTATTCAACTATTGACATTCATCTTTGAGAAATTTTATTGAGAGATATTTTTGCGTGTTGAAAGCAAGATTCCCTATTTTGAATAGAATGCCAAAATACAAACCTATGCGCCAACCAACCACTGTAACAGCTTGTTGTGCAATTTATAATTTGTTCGTTTGCATTCAACAGGTGCCATTTACTTTCAACGATTTCTATTTGAAGACGTTCCATGATATAATTGATAGAGTCCCAACCATCAATGATTCACTGAATTGGACATGTCATCAACATAACTTAATGCTATATCGCACTTGAGGGATACAATATCCGCGAATATGTGGGCTGTTGTTTCACATGGTGGTTGAAATTTTATGTTGTTTAAGTGTTATTATTAGTAAATTGACATTTTGTAATATTAAAAATATTAAGTGTTATTACTAGTATAATAAGGCTATGTAATATTATTTGTATGATGTTCATCTACAACTTCATTTGTTATCACCTGTCTAATATAAACACTACTTATCCTGGATATTATATTTTATGTGTGATGACATAAACTACATGGTTGTGTTTCATTTATGTAGTTTGTTGATTGGAATACATGTTAATGGTATTTGTATATTATTTTTTTTTGATAAATTGGATAATGCTAGAGGACCTTTATGCACATGTGGTGGTGGCCACATGAGGGTTTTCAAAGCTCGTATAGTGAGGAATATGCAGTTCTTTTTACAGGCGTCCATTTGGTTGAGACCATAGGAAAGCATTTATTTGGGTTGATGAATACCAACACCGCCTGGACCTTGTTGTCTATCGTAAGGGTTAGCTCATTTGTGTATGTAATGTCATTTTGTGTTTTGACGTATTGTTTTTACTACTTTCACTTGTGATCAACACGGTGGAGAAGTGATCACTTCTCTCATTGTAATATAATGTGGAACTTTTATGGACGAACAATGGTCTGTATTATGTTATAACTTGTAATATAACTGCAAGAGTAGAGCATGGATGCTTATATTATTATTATTATTATTTTCACTATAATATGTTTTATGTTAGTTTTTATCATGTTTAACATATTGAAATATTTGTCGGTGAAACATTCAATTCAAACAACACTCTGTTTTCATTATTTTTTGTCTTATTGCCCAAACAGATTTTATGTTTTTTGTTCTGCACAACTATTCTTGGAATTCAAACAAGTTATGCAACAAAAACAACACTAAAACCAATTTTCAAAATCTTTCACTGAAAATAGTTTTTAGATACTATTTTCTGAGATGCAAATCAAACAGGCTCGTAATTTTTGTATTTTAATATTTTTTTCTCAGATGTGATCATTCTCTTTTTGTTTTCTCCTAGATTGGTTGTAATTTTTTTATTCTATTTTGTAGGCAACATACGTGACACATGCCATGAAACCTAATTGTTGCTTTAATTAGTGTAAGTTTTGGTTTTATGTTTCGCCTTTTTTTTTATTCTTTTTTTGTACTATAATTTCTGCTTGAAATTTTTGTGTTATTTACATCAAGTACCCTCATTTTTATTCCCTTAAAATCAAAAAAAAAATATTCCCTTAAAATCAGCTCTTCGAATTACATACACAATCGAACTCTATCAAGAAAAATTGCCTTTAATGAAACAGGGTAAGTTAATTGGTTTTATGTTATGCCTTTTTTTTCTCATATATATCTTTTTTTTAACACTAATTTTTGCTTCAAATCTACATATTTAGAATGTTTTCAATTTTGTATCACTCTTTTGTTTCCAATATGGTTTCATCGAGTGACTGAGTATTTTTTTATGTTATGTAACTTTAACTTTTGGATTGTTGCAAGTGTTATGGAGTCTTAGTTCCTTTTACTACATACAGAGTGAGACATAATGGCTTGAGTTTGGGGAGTGTTGGGTATTTAAATAATGAGCAAATAATGAAATATTTTGATAAAAGTTTGTATTATGAAGGATGGTGATGTGAGTCATTTTTAAAAAAATAAAGATTTGTTCTTATTATTAATTTGATTATATAAATTGTGTACACAAATTGATATTATCTAAGGATTGTGTTTTTAGAGTGTATTTTGCCGATTTTGTTTTGAATAGTGTAGTGATTTTAATTGGAGATTTTTTTGTTATACATTGCTTTCAAGTGAAATTATTGTTATTTTTTTTTTTCACATAGTGACCTTAGGGATGGGCAATGACTAGTATATATATATGTGTGTGAATTTTAAAAGATCAAAAATGAAGGAAATTTGATTTTATTTTGAATTTTGAAATGTGAATTTTATGTTGATATTATTAAATTCTCTCTCTCTCTCTCTCTCTCTCACACGCACACACACACATTATATGTATATATATACATGTTTGTCGTTATATATATACTAGTTATTCTCTGTGCCTAAAGACACAGAGTAATAAAAAAAATGCTCAATAATAAACATATTTGTATTCATATCCAAAATCAAATTACAAACACAGAGGAGAGAAAAATGAATTTAAGCACAAGTAGTAGTGGGGATGAACAGTGGTAGTGGTGGAGGTAGGAGACAGTGATGGTTGTAGTGGGTGGTGATGACCGTGGTGATGGTGACAGTTGTGGGTGTCAACAGTGATGGTGGTGGGGAGTTTTGGGCGACGATAGTTGTAGTGGAAGCCATGAGTAACAGTGGTGATAGGTGTGGGTGGTTATGGGTGATGGTGATGGTGGTTTGAAGTGGTGAAGGGTTATGGCAGTGGGCGGTGACAATGGTGGTGGTGGGTGATGACAAGTGTTTTTGGGTGATAGTGTGATAGATGGTGACAAATGGCAGTGGTGGTGTTGGTGGTAGATATGGTAGGGGTGGATGACAGAGGTTGGCGGCGATGATGGGTGACAACAGGTGATGGTGGGTTGTGGTAGGGGGTGGCAGTGGGTGGTGGTGGGCAACAATGGAGATGGTGGGTGCTGACAGTGGGCGATGGTGGTAATGGTAATAAATATAAAAATGAGATAACAATGGTAAAGGATAATGGCGATGAACGATGATAGTAGCAATCGGTGGTGGGACAATGATGATGGTGTAGTGATGGTGGGGGTAAGGTGGGGGGTGGTTGTGGCGGTGAGGTGGGATGGGGGTGGTGGTGGGGTAGTGTAACACCCCGCATTTTCTTTTATATATGTATATAGATATATAGTAAATAATTGTGGTAAAAAAGTGGATATGTGTAGTGATGTGTGTTTGAATTTGGTAGATTGAAAAAGTAGAGATTTAAAATGTTAGTAGAAATAATAGTTGAAATTTAGTTTTAATAAGTGAAAATATGAAATTTTAGGTCCTAGAACTTGTATTAAATAGGTTTGGTGTAGAAATATGTGTTGGAGAGGTTTGGGAAGGATTTGGTTGGCTTAGGAATGAATTGGAAATGGAGAAAGAGATGAAACATGACGTGAATAGTGCACGTGAACAGTGCACTGGCTGTAACTTCAAGCGCGATTTCGACCTTAATGCAGTCAAAATCTCTAAAACGCAAAACATGAAAGTTTTATAGCTCTTTCTTATCATTCCATAGCATCTTGAATCATCTCAATCGGAACTCGGATGAGAGAGTTATGCCTAGATAATGAAGTGATGTCAAAACAATCCAATTAGTTTCGTTGTGCATTTAACATCTCCATTTGCATCATAAATCAAAATATAAGAATAATGAGTACATTTAGGCTTCAAATAAGTATAAAAGGCTTTAAGAAGCACCCTTTATCACATTTTATTCGCAAACAATGCAAAACTTCATTAATAGCCAGTTCAGATGGGTAAAATAGAAACTTTAGTGTTTCGGGTTTATGTTGATTTTAGTTTTGAGATAAATCATAAAAATAAATATTTTTAGGTTAAAATAACATTAAAAATGAATCCGGAACGTCGAAAAACCTTAGGGTAGTCATATGGATCAAATTGAAGATTCTTAGTGGTAAAACCGTAATTTTGGAGAAAACCAAAACATGCTGTGAATAGTGAATTTCAGGACTGAGGTGTTTTAAACCCCATTTTCATCCCATTTTCCCTCATTTCTTTCACTCTACTCTCACCCCACACCTCTTGGAACCCTAGAGAGCATTAGAGAGGAAGAAAGGAAGGGAAAAACAAGAGATTTAAGGGTAGATTCAAGGTCAAAGCTCAAATTCTTCCTACAAACTAAAGATTCAAGGTAGGGGTTTTCTCTCATTTACTTACATTGAGGCTAGGGTATTTATATATGTATGTTTTGGCTATCAATGATATATATTTATGCTATAAAATCATCCTCTCTTAGGCTTTTTGCAAGGATTATATGTTTAGAACAAAGTAGGGTTTAATATCCATGAAATCTCCTTTCTAGTTTTAAAACCCTAATTTTTGGAGAGTGATGTATTTCCTTCCTAAATATTTTTTTTATTATGGATTTCAAAACCTTAGTGCTTTGTGTTGGGTAGAAAAATGATGTTATTGTGATCTGATGTATTTTTTTAGTTGATTGTGGAATTGTTACATGATATATTTTGGGGATTTTGGATAGATGCTTGTAAATTAAGATAAATGTTGGAATTGTATGTTTGGTTGAGTTGTTTGTGATGCACATGAGTGAGAGGTTTCTTGTAAGGATGCTCACCCCTTCCCAAGAGGTTCCCGGTAAAGATGCTTGGGAAACAATGTAGTGATTGGTGAGAGCTTTCATGTAAGGATGCTCATCCATTCTCAAGAGATTCCCGGTAAGGATGCTTGAGAATCAATGGTGACCTAAAGGGGGGTGGAGGTTACGACAAAGTATGCCACATACCGAAAGAATTGTTGGAAATTGGTTATGGTAATTAATGGTTATTATTTGTATGTGGTGCTCGTTTATTCATTTAAGTAATGGTTTTAAATAAACTTGAGATCCTTTTTAAATGTCACTGCTTTATTTCAAATTATGTATCTATGATATGTTAAAATTGAGACCGACCGTTTTAAATGATTTTCTAAACCTTGTATGAGTTTGAGAGAATTTTTCTACAGAGCTTCGTGCTCACCCCCTATCGCTAACATTTTTCAGATTACCCGCTTAAGGAGAAAGACGTAAGGGTCGAGGAGCCCGCTACTAGGGAGACTCTACTGGACGGGAGTGTAGATCCCTCCGTGGATACATAGAGCGACCTCCTTTCCTTTTGTACTAGACTAGGACATTCTTTTGGAACATTGTGTAGTCTAGCTTCTTTTGTTTATACCGCTGCGCTTCTTTAATTAATTTTTGAGATGTAATAGCCATGACTTGGACTTATTCTTTTGGATAATGTTGTAAATATTCGTGGATGACAAATGAAGTCTTGTTTCTTAAGGGATTATATTAGTGCTCTCCTGATATGAATGGTTTTAGAATGTAATGTCGTCTAGTGTGTGTTTTGGGGTGTTACAGGCAGTGACGGTGGTGGTGGGACGGTGGTAGTGGTGGTGGTGGTGACGGCGATAGTGGGGGTGGCAACAGTGATGATGGTGGTAGCTGTAATGGTGGTGGCAGGGGCGATAGTGGTGGTGGTGGTGGCAGGGGCGATAGTGGTGGTGGTGGTGGGGGAGGGGGTGGGGCGGTGGGGGTAGTTGTGGTGGTGGTAGTGGTGGCGGTAAGGCGGTTCCAATTATTACTTTTTTTTTAAAGTATTTATTAGAAATTATAAGTTCTAGAAATACTTTTAAAAAATCATCTTAAACACACCCTTAGGGCCCTATTTTCCCTATTAAATTTGGCTTATTAATATTAACTGTCGGATTAACTTTAAAGTAAAATTTAAAGATATTTCAATCTTGAAAATCAAAAGTGATTTTATTTATCTTTTGAGATTTGAATTGTATTGTACTTTATTATATATATATATATATATAATAAAGTACAAAAAGTTTCAAACACCCAAACTTATAAAATATTTTGAACACCTCATTTCATTTCAAGATTGTCGATTCAATGAACCAAAAGTTTTCTCTAAGAATTTTCCCGCCCATACACTCCAAGAGACGGTAGGATAGTATTTTCAGACTTGCCCTCTCACACGTTTCTCTGTGTCTCCCAAACAAAATGGAGCCTCTATTTTCTCTCTCCTATCTCTCCTTACCATCTCTCTCCTATCTCTCCCCAACATCTCCCTCTTTCACTCACATTTCTCTGTCTCCCAAACATATTTCTCTTCCCTACTCTCCCTCACTCACATTTCTCTTCCCTACTCTCCCTCACTCAAGCACTAGAAGCAGCAGTCCCCAAGTCTAGCAGTTCTCTCTCTATGTCTATGTCTCATGTCTTTGTTTCTCTTTGTGCCCTCACTCATGTTCCTATTCTCTACACTCCCTCACTCATGTTTCATTCCAAGATTGCATCAAATGACGCATAGATGGTGGGTTTGGTGCTAATGTTGTTGTTTTGTTGCATCATTAGACAAGACAGTATCACTAAACATGACACTTATCAACGCCCTTGCACAAGATGCATCATTTAATTTGGGATATGAAAAAACAATTTAGAACATGCATAATTCAAGGGGCCTACATCACCTTGAGCTAAACATCACCAATTTGTGGGTGAAGTAGAATACCAGAATTATGATAATCACTTCACTTCATGCCATTTCCAATTTTAGCCAATTTGATCATTATTTTTTTTCTTTTCCTTTTATACAACTTTGCCCCCTGTGAATTTGATCATCACAACACACAAACACACCCAAATCCACCCTCCACAATCCTCAATATACACACACTCTGACTCTATTTGATTCTTGAGTATTGGTTCTCTTCATGTTTAGGGGCTTTTTTGTTTAATTTTTTGTTGTTTTTATAATTACTATGTTATTTGTTTAGTTGGATACCTAAGGATCTCACGTATTCAATAAAATTCATCCTCATATGCTTTTTCATTGAGTGGGTAAATTCCTTTCTCATTACCATTAATTGCATCATTTACACACTTCATGTATACTAATTTTCATTAACTTTGAAGATTTGATGACGTATTACAAGAACAAATCAATATGTATAAAAAAGAAACAGTGCTATTTATGTGACAAAATTATTTTGTTGTGTTTGGATTTTTGTCTTCAATTGGACAATTGATTTCGTGCTTATGTGGAGATGATCTATGGGGTACTTATTCATTTTTTGTTGAGTTCTCATAAACTTTGACCATGGTTTGGTGTATACTCACTAAAGGAATATGACGTGCTACATTAAGTTATGAGTTTTTATTATTTCAACTGGTTGTTGAAGCCAATGCTTATTTCAGGTTTGTTTTTTGGGATAACTATGCACCACATGAACACAAAACGCAGGGAGTTTGAATGTGGAGCTAGAGACGGAGTGAAAGTGTGGTTGTATTGAGCTGAATTTTTTGGGTGAGTTGTCATGAAAATCCTATTTCATTCTTTGGGTGAAAGATGCAAATTCCGACGGTCCTTGAAATACCCCACTTCGTGTCACCAAGACTAGGTGAATTTGAGTTTTCAAGTTATTTGCCGTGGTGAATTTGAATTTGAGTTCTAATTCCAAGGCGTAATGTTTTTATAGTTGGTGATATATTGCAACTAAGGTTTAAATTTGGCTTTTGTATTTTTACAATTAGTTATTTCTAGAAGAGTTTACAGTTAAAAAAAAAAATTGAATATCACTTAGGCTAAGAAATTAAGAAAACACTACTGATTTGGAGACAGGTAATTGAACTTTGTTATAGCTTTACTTCTTCCAGATTAAAAGTTCATTGCAGCTGAAAGTAAAACGTAGGGTAAGTTTCTATTTTGCCTTGACGTTAATAATTTATTTTCTTTTTTTCATTGTAATTTTTTGGTCATGGTTATTAGCATATTATTATGAATTGTTTGGTGTTCCTGATCATCTGAGCGATGGTTATTAGTGTATCTTTTAGCTTGGATTATATATAACACTCATGCCATGTTTTTCTTTGTGCAAAGTTGGTGATGTTGGTTCTACTTAAATGTTGGATAGTAAATCATCTTTCGTGTAAAATTTTTCAACCTAAATGCAATCTTGAATTATCTTTGTGTTATATCGATTTTGGTGATCCATGATTTCTTGGTCTGATATACATGTAGATATTCATGCACTCATAAATTTGTCCAAGGTCATGAAAAGTGAGCTTAGAACTTTGTGTCGTGGAAATGGTCATGGAGTAGTGATGGGACATTTCCGTAATCAAGTGGGCAAGCAACATGTATCCTCCGTGCCATTGGTTCACCTCGACATATTGTCACGGAGTGTTGGTATGACCTTGACACGAAGGAGGTACCTCGACGTGTTTTGTCTCCCTTTGTGTTACCGTTCACGTCACCTCAGCATACCTGTAGCACATTCACACTTGTTGAACAGTCACCCCGATGCCAGTCCCAACCAAGAGATGAGCTGAGATCTTAAGAAAAATAGGAAAAGACTAATTGAGGCAAATATATCCATGATTGAGGTAAAGTAGCTTTTGAGCATCCTGACTTGGGAGCGGAGTTGACTATAAGTCATTGGCTCCCTTCCCTAAGGCAATCAGAATGTTCAGAACGGTAGTTGAATGACCAACAATAAAAGCACACAAAGTACAAGATAATTAATTCATGACCCCTTGAAGGAGAGATTGACGAAAATACCCCTACACGTGCATAACCATGCCCAAGGCACATTAAATGATTGTGCAAAGGCATGGGGTGTATTCCTTGCCCAGTGGAGTCAAGAAGTGAGCATTAAATACTCGAGGACTCGAGTGAAGATCTGCAAATGCTTTTGATGTAGGGAGAAGTAGACATTCTGATCAAGGTATGCGCACCAGATGCTACCCTATGTACAAACCAACCAAGAGTTTTTTTCCTCCAAGGGGACCCAACTGTCTGCCTTGATCAACTCTTGGAAGGTATAAATAGTACCCACAAGATCAAAGCTCAGGTACACAACCTTTTGCCGAATCAATAGAACAGTGCTTTCTAACCCTTTCTCAAATACTGACTTGAGCGACGAAGGAGTCACACCAAAAAATACTTCGGTGCCCTTCTAACCTTTCTTTCTTGAGTGGCAGAATTCAATTTGAGAGCTTACTGGTGAGTTGGTTGTTTGCAGAGAGTTCATCCACTGTTCATGATTTTCCTCCCTTAAGGCATTGCTTCTTGCTCCATAACCGTTCACTATGGAACACATGACTTTCTAGGCAAACTTGAGCTCACCAGGGAAGAGATCTGTCATCTCATTTATTGTGCAAAAATCGTCCTGCACAAGTAGGAAGAAGAGTTTTGAAGTTGCAGCTTAAAAACTATCGTTGAGTGGGAAGAAGAGTTTAGAGCGTGTGTAATATTTATAGGTCCAAGGACTATGTGTTTCTTCCTTGTGAGACTGGATTTACAATGTTAGACCTTTTTTAGATTTTTAGACTTTCAATTGTGAATGACTTTTCTGTATTTCGCATAAATGACATTCAACTTTTAAGGACTAATGACTAGAGTGGTAAATGTTTTTGCTTAGTGTAAACATATGGATTGGGTTTAGTATGATCTGAAAAATTAGATTATGAATCATAGACAGCCATGAAGACATGCTTTTTCTAATTTATTGTTCAGTTGAATTTGGTTTGATTGGACTGAGAAGAAAAATTCAAGAAAAGGAAAGGATGGAACTTAATTTATTTACAATTGAGTAATTTGAGAAAATGAAGAAAAAAGAAATTGCCAATTTGAAATATTTATATTGCACAACCATTCTAAGTTTTAGTTTTTTTTTTGTGTTACACGAGTGTCTTTAGGCACAAGCAATTGCTAGTATACATATATGAGAGATAGAGATAGAGTGCTAATTATGAAAGATTTATAATGAAGGAAACTTGATTTATACGAATTTTGAAATGAGCATATTTATGGATATTATTAAATTTGAATTTATTTTGGATTTTTTGAAATGTGAATTGGATATGATATTATTAAACTATATATATATATATATATATATATATATATGAGAGATAGAGACAGCGTTCTAATTATCAAAGATCTAAAATGAAGGATATATAATTTTATTTAAATTTTGAAATGTGTATTTTATAGGGATATTATTAAACTTTATTTTTTTATTTAAATAAGGGAAAATGAGCCTCTTGAAATTAATTTGTCCTTAAAGACGTAAAAGATAAGTGTTTAGATCTTCTGAATTAGAAGACCACTACAAAGGACCAGCCACAAAAAAAAAAAAAAAATCTATTTTGCTTTCTAGAGTTAGACTTGTTGATTAACTTTTTGGGCCTAATCTTAAAGTTTTCTTATACGGTTGAAATTTCAATCTAAATTATGCTGAAAATGGGATCTTAATATTTAGAGGTCCTAACACACCGCTTTGGTGGCTTTAGGTTCCAGCCGACTGTGTTGATGGGAAAGTCAATCATGTGGCACCTATTCCAAAGTCTCTTTTCTCCTAATGCTAACATTTGTCTAATTTTATTTATTTTTTAATAATGAGAAAGATCAAATCAACAAAATATAAAAGGGTCGGATTTTATTCGTATTCATTTGTAATTATAATTTTGGTAACAGCCCATCAGAAAATTTTGAATAGTTATTAATGCATATAAAAATTAACACACTAGTCATTTTTTATGTGATAACTTGTATATTATTTCAAGAATACAGTTTTTTTTTGTTTTATAATGGCAAGACATGGCATTATGTGATTGGACATTCTAAAAGTAACTAATGGAATTTTGGATTGATGGGATCATAGTAATTTTGTTATTGCTATTATAAAAGTGAGATTGACATTACTGATTGGAAAGGACAATGATATTTGTCATTGTATTCGGTTCCGTCCCACGAAAATTTACTAATTTTTCTTTGAACAAAAAAATTGGAATATATTCAAAATATATGAGCATAATTTCAATCAGAAACTAAAATAGAGGAAAGCTCAGCTAGACAAGTCGAGATCTAGTCTTTAGGTATGTTCAAGGGGCTAGATGCCTTAGCCACCCAATGAGCGGCACCATTGGTAGAACGAGGCTGAAAGAGGATGATTAGGTTTTGGTTAAATCTAATATCCTCCACAAATGTCATAATCTCCCTTAGGGGGACTGCTACAACTTTAAAATTAATCAACCAAGTATATGTTGTGCGAAGTAAAATTTCTTGAGAGTCCGAGGTCGAATCACAGGGAATTGTGAAAACAAGAGTCACAAAAAAAATAAAAAAAACTGTTTTAAAATTTTTTGAGTAAGAATTGATACAACAAAAGAAAGGTGGGTTGATTAAAACAATACTTGAAATACTAAAGTATCGAGGATGCCCTTTCACATTCACACAATAAATTATTAAATATAATAAAATAATATTTTTGATGGTTAATCACACCCCCAACCTGAATATTACTAGTCCCTAATAATTCATGGATTTCAAAATCTCAAAACTAAAAACAAAATATCCTAATAAAATAAAACACAAATTCATTTTTGTAAGACTCACAATTGCCTTTAATATATGCAACGAGCCTTTAAACTCTTAGGTTTTCCCTAGTGGACGAGTATAGTTTCGTGAGGATTTTTAGAGACAATATTCAAAAATATCACCATGTGATCAAATATCTAAATAATAATTTTATAACACAAATTTTTACAACAATATACAAATTCTAAGCTGTGAGATTTTTATAAGTACATACAAAACAAAATATAGAACTCTATGCCATATAAATGTATCCACTTATCATGTTCTCATATAAAGTCGTATGTATCGTGAATTAATTATACCAAATCAATAATTTATCAAGCAATCACCTTTACAACTATCAACTATTCGTCTCAATGTCAAATCTTACTAAATAATTCACTCATAAAAAATTCTCTCAAATATCAAATGTGAGAAGAAGATATTTAAATCAAAACCCAATAATACTCACATGTCTATTAAAATAATTGCTATCTAAAAGAAAATGATTTAACATAGTCTCATGAAAGAAAATCATCACAAAATAAGCAAATAACCACCATTCTCTCCCTCAAGTCATGCATTCACCAATATACTCTTGAGATCAGATAGGTTTTATATAAGGTTATAATGGGGCCTTGTGATTAGGGTTTTGAAACGAAGGATATTCATGAATTCTAAAGACTATCCTGATAGAATATATATATTACATAATCAAACTTCTTTCCATAGCCTTTCACTCTCCATTATTTAGAAACTCAATTTACAACAT
The DNA here is from genome assembly GCA_963454935.2 of Ilex paraguariensis. Taxonomy (NCBI): domain Eukaryota; kingdom Viridiplantae; phylum Streptophyta; class Magnoliopsida; order Aquifoliales; family Aquifoliaceae; genus Ilex; species Ilex paraguariensis. Next base: position 118,371 of record CAUOFW020000787.1, read on the forward strand.
TTGCTCATATTTTTTCAAAACTCATACTTACTATTTTTTTTCTTTTTTTTTTCAATTTGTTTTTTCACAACTAGACTTATTTTCTTTCTTTTCTTTTCAATTTTAGCAAGACAACTGAATATATATACTTTTTTTTAGCAAGATATCTAATGCAGATATTCACAAGTATGCAAAATCCCTTTTTTTATCATCTTTTTTCCACCAACATCTTTTAAATTACATAAACAATAAAAAATTCAATCTCGGGATAACCAAGGGTAAAATATATTATAATTTTTTCATTGGTTTGGTTATTATATGTTGGGTGTAAGAAATAAAATTTCGTTTCAAAGGCTCAATTACGGCTTCTAGGGATTATAATATTCAAATAATAAGGTTCAGGCTCAAATAATGTCAAAGATGACCTAAAATCATATCTTAAGAGTTCTTAATAGCACACTATCTCGTGGAAATAATTTAAATTCAAATAATCATTCACAATATTGGTGTTAAGTAAAACAAAAATAATGAGACTATTAAAGGAGATTAGCTAAATAAAAATATTCTTGAATAAACGTAAATAACTCTCCAAGTAAGATTGAATCAAAACTCACTAGGATTTTTATGCATCTCCACTATATGTTTCAAGTTCTCAATGTAAAATGCCTAACAAATTTTCAATTTGGTAAAATTTAAAGTGTACAAATTGTGAGTTTTTATGAGAATATGATATGAGATACAAAAATATAGAATAAAGTTCTATGTGATGCTTAAATAGTTACAAATTTAAAGCTAAGCAAATTATTTCTATATTGTGTTGTCAAATTATGAATAAAAATATTATTTAGATATTTAATAAGGAAAAAAATTATATTTTTAAAAATTTTTAAACTAAAATTTAGATAAACTTTAAATTGTCACAACACAAAATACATCCACACCCCTCAACCTAAATCCAACATTGTTCTCAATGTAAAAATAAGTACCTTAATGCTCAATAAAAATAATGAATAAAGATAAAAGGGATAGAAATACCTAGTGTCGCAACAACTTGAAAACCTAAAAATAAAAACTCAACAAAAAAAGAAATATAAATAGAAACAAATAGAAAAAAAACCAAAATTAAACGTAAATAAAATAAAATAAAATAAAATCTTACGACTATATACAAATAAAAATAAAAATACACATTCAATCCGGCTTAAAGTTAGATTTAAATATGTGCCATTTTATTTTTAATAGCTTAAAAACATGGTGTCGAAGCAACTACTTTAATCGAACTATCCACTCATATACCCAATATATGCTTGGAACATGCAAGGAAAGGGAAATATATACATTTTTATGCAAATCTAACAATGAAATATAAAATAGATCTTTGTTAATTATGACACTCAACTCAACTTTCATATCCCCGCCAAACTTTGATATATGTATCTCATTACTACTTTTTGATAATGAAATGACTTTGGGCTCATTAGCCTCTTGTGGAATAATAATGTCACTTACTTCTTCACTATCAAGAATCTTAATGAAATTATCCTCAGTTTGTAGTTCAGGAAAAGAATCACTCTCACTACATTGACTATTTCAATCTCTTGTTCTTGTATCAATGTATTGAGCATTTTTTTTTTATCTCTTTAATATCTTGGCTTGTTTGGGCCTTGAAAACTAGTTGGGTTTGCATAAATTCATAAAAAATGTATTTCAAATTCTTTTCTTGTGGGTCATGATAGGGTGAATATTGAAGAGAGTCTTGTGGTGATGTGACATATATAGGTAACTGATAATGTTCATTCCCCCAACCAAAATCGAGATAAAAAGTTTCAAAACAATGGTCGGGGTAAGGTTGAGAAGAATTAGGTAATACAATTGACTCATCCCTCAAAAACTGTCAAGCAGTTGGAATTAAAAGGTACACCTCAATGGAATGCCCAAACACATCGCAAATCACACATAGTTCCTCCATAGGAAAAAAATTTGACACCTCATTAAAATAATCTAAAAGCATAAAAATAAAAATTATGAAAATCTAACCAAAGGAAATATAAAACAAATAAAAAAATAAGTAATAAAAAAAAGGGACTAGATTACCGGAATTGTGATGAATCTCAAATCTATCAAACCTCAATAGATAACGGTGTATTCCTTGCCTTCAAACAAATTCCCGGCAACAGCGCCAAAAACTTGCTACAACTTTAGAATTGATCACACAAGTGTAGGTTGTGCGAAGTAATGAATTTCTCGATAGTCCAAGGTCGAACAACATGGAATTGTGAAAACAAGAGACACAAAACAAATAAAAGAAAACTGTTTTGAAATTTATTTGAGTAAGAATTTATGTAACGCCCCAAAAACCCCCGTGGGTGACATTACATTCTAAAAACCATTTACCGTATGAGAGCATTAAGTAAAATTCATCACGACGAAAGTTCCATTCATCAACCATTCATATTTTAACAAAATTTGGGCAGAGTCTCCTTTGTACGGGGAGCTCTACCCAAAACACAACCTGTACAATTATATTACAATTGACCACACCGGGTCCACATATGCATAACTATTGACCACACCGGGTCCATTTTTCCATCATAAAATAAACTTGCATTCATCATATGTCATATCTACACTATCATCCCAAATTAATAGGTCTAATCTTGGCCTTTACATCTCCAAAATGTAATAATATAACGCAGCGAAAATAACAGAAATGAACTAGAGTTCAAAAGGATATTCTAAGCATAATCTAGTCTAGAACAAAATAAAAGTGTCGCTCTAAGCGTCCACCTCGGGATCCACATCCCCGTCAAGCGGTGTCTTCCAATGGGTGGGCTCCTCGGCTCCTAACTTCTCCTCAAGTGTGAAATCTGAAAATTTTTATTTGTAGGGGGTGAGCACGAAGCTCTGTAGTAAAATCCTCTCAACTCAAACAAGGTTTGAAAAACATAGCAAACGGTCGGTCTCATTTCACAACTAACATATATATAGGTTTGGAATGAAAACAGTGACATTTTAAAAGAGATCTCAAGTTTAAACAATAGCAATAATCAGTTAAAAGAATAAAGTGAGTTTAGCATCGATAAACAAAATTCTAATTTAAGCTATTTAAGAAGGGCTTCTCCCTAAGCATTGTCCCATACCAATGCGTCGGCAAGAACGACCCAACTCCCGATTCCATGTATTTTTGGTTCATCCCCGTACCATGTATGTTGATTGCTTCTCGTGAATCTGCCTAACGATCATGCCTAGTCCACCAATTCCAACCAACAATCACAAATCTCTTTAGGAAGGGCGTGTACCGTCTCCTACGGCATTGACGAAATCCTCCCAAGGTGTCTAGTATACTAACCCTTTTCCTCGGTGTATATGTGAACAATAGTGATCGCGAGCACAACAACGATCCACTACGAGCATTAGGCAACCATCTCATCCCCCATTGGGATAGACTAACCTCTAACACTCTACGGCATCTCTCGAAGGTAATCCAAGTCCATCACAACAACCATACAATGAGGAAATCAAGAATATTCACAATTCACAACAATTTCCCAAATATAGTAAAATCCCCAATTTTGTTTTCACATTTGTCATATAATCGAATAATCCAAGAAAATATGCAAGAGATCGTAATCTATATCATTTTGTTATACAATATTCAACACTAAAGTTTTAAAATCAAAGACAAAGAAGAAATTAGGAGAAAATCCCCTTTTCTTGAAAACTAGGGCTTTGAAGATAAAAAAAAAAAATCAATAGAGCTTTGGTGGTTACCCACCCTTCATATTGTTCAAAACATGACATTTATTATAAATAGAATAAGAATCATGTATTTCATATTATATATGAGAAGGAGAGTGAAGAAACATATATATATATATATATATATATATATATATATATATATATATATATATATATATATATATATATATATATATATATATATATATATATATATATATATATATATCTAGCCTCAATGTGAGAGATTGAGAGAAAATCCCCTACCTTAAATCAAGATTCCAAGCTAAGACCCAAGCTTCAAGACCTTCTTGCTCTCCTTTCTTTTCCTCTTAATCTTCTCCTCCTAGGGTTTCAAAAGATTTGGGTGAGAGGGTAGCAAGAATGGAAGAAAATGGGAGGAGAATGTATTCTTGAAGAATTTGAAGTTTTGATTTCTACAAGGTATAAATCCCTCTTGATTGGTATTTCTATCTTCCTCTCTTCCTCTAAAATGGTTCCTAGGGTTTGGAGGGGTGAAATGAATGCTAAAGGGACGACATTAGGTTTTTATAGGGCAAGAAAATCGAGCAAAACCCGATATTTTCTATTCAGAAAAATTGGGTTTCCTTCGTACTGTTCACAGATTTTTGGTGCGACTTCCAGGTCAGTTTTGACCCATTTAGAGGTCGAATTGGAAATTTTTCATGCAATACACTTTTGTAGCCCTAGATGTCTACTATTTCCTGTCAAAATTTCAGATCAATTGGACATCAAAATATAAAGTTATGATCAAAATACTAAGCAGTGTCCATCACCCCTTTTTACCCAATTTCACTCCAATTTGGTTTTACTTCTAAAATACTTCCTAACTTCTAATACATCCCATATTACCTCTCCCAATGTTTTTCGACCTCCCGAATTCAATGGTAATGTTATTTTGATAAAAAAAATTAATATATTTATTTAGTTACCCTTATCAATCTTAAACACATCCAAAAAAAAAAAATTAAGTTTGACCCAAAAGTCAATCAATTCGAAACTCAAACTTCATGATTAATATTTCAACAATGATTCTAAGTTTTTATCCTCATTTTATTCATATTTGGAAAACTCTTAAGATATTAGTATTCTTATTTAATTTTTAGTATAGAGTCTTACAATTTATCCAACAAAAGAAAGGAGGGTTGATTAAAACAATAATTGAAATATTAAAACATCGGGGATACCCTTTCAAATTCACATAGTAATTACTAATGATCCAACTTTCAAACTTAATTGAGAATCAGTTGAGACGTGATTCCAATCAAATTATTTAGCGGTGATAATATGAAAATATCAAAAGTTATAATTAATGAATTATCTGAATAAACATAAAAATTTACTTGTAGATCACAAACATTCACCGTGCCTAGAGCCTACAATAAATCAAGCTTTCTAATAGGTAAACCCTAATTTTATTGCAAATAATAAGTCAATTATCTTATGAGAAATTATAATTAATTAATTCAAGCATGAAATAACCAGTTATTTGACTCGCAGGAAATCTCAAACATTCTATGTACATAACATAACGAATCAAGAAATTATACAGAGCAAAAACTTTATTAGAAGACAAGAATTAAATTGAAAGAATAAAACATGCATTAAAAAGAACATTGAATCAATAATAAATATCGTTCTTCATTGAAAGTTTCTCCCCTAATTTTAGTTGGGCTTTTAGCAAGTCATAAAACTTAAAACAAAAAATAGAAAAGAAAAAATGGGAAAAAATAATTATAATTAAAGTCCTTAATTTTGATACTTATTTGTATCTAAGTACATTATTTAAATTTTATTGATTTTTTTTTGTGACATGTTTGCCCTCCATTAATCCATGTGTTTTTTCTTTGAAAAGTGGTACATTTATATATATATATATATATATATATATATATATATATATATATATATATATATATATATATATATATATACTTGTTGTTAAATCTCTTATCTAAATTTTGAATTATCTTTAATACACCTTGATTCATGTGTATTTTTTTTTTTGAAAAATGGTTTTATTTTCAAATTAATTTAATATCCGAATAGTGTAATAAGCTATTTACACAAAATATATTACTATTACATTTTTGTCAAACATATAGTTTCATATAATTTCATTCAAAATAGTCCATCTCCGTTTTGAATTTGTTACCACATGCACAAAACTACTTAACACTGTTTTTGTTACAGTGTATCTGTTACATTGTCTTTTTTTTTTTATTAGATTTGTTACATTGTCTTTGTTATTGTGTATTTGTTATATTATTATTGTTACACTATTACACTATTTTGATATTAAATTAATTTAAAAATAAAATCACTTTCCAAAAAAAAAAAAAAAGCATGAATCAAAGTGCATTAAATATAATTTGAAAACAAAATCACCTTAAAAAAAATATGCATGAATCAAGGTGCATTACAGATAATTCAAAATTTAGATAAGAGATTTAACAACAAATATATATATATATATATACACACACGTATTTATATGTATTATCAAACACACATGAATCAAGATGCATTAAAGATAAGAGATTTTGAATTAAATGACCCTAAAATGAGCATTTACGTCTTTGTATCTCAGCTGTGTACTTTTTTCAAAATATTTTATTCTATGTACTTTTTGTCAAATTAGTTTAATTAGGTGTACTGACTTTCAAATAAGCCATGTTAAAATCACCCACAAATATCCAAGGCATCTGTGGGTTATGGGATAAGTCTCTAACCATTTTCCAACCTCTCTGCCTCCTTGTCACACAACTAGCATTAATAACATTTTGCCTCTTAAATTGATATCCACTTCCACATTATTCTTCCAGCACTAAGCTAGACCGACTAATAAACTAGATGGGTCAACATACTCTCTGTAAGCAAAATTCATTGAACGTCTTAACCACTCCAAAACCTGTCTTTTATTCTTTGCTTCCATGAGGAAAACCAAAATAAGACAATGGGATTGGATAATCCCTCAAAGCGTATGAACTATTTGGAGTCGTCCAACTCCCTGACAGTTCCAGGAGATGATCAACATGTGGTTGTTGAGGTCCAGTCTTCATCACCGCATCTTGAGTAGAAGAAACCAGGAAGTCTTCTAGAAAAGTACTTGAAACCTCAGGGATCCACTGAGAGACACACACCTACAACTCATTTTCACCCAGTTATTCCCCAGTATCGTTACTTGGATTCTGATCATTCCCAGCTTCACCTATTAGAACCTTTACAAGGTATTCTAGGTAGAGGTGCAAAATTTCAATCGACCTCACCTTAGTCCTTTTACCCCTCTCATGCCCTCTAGGAGAAGGTTGGGTTTGTTTACGATTCCTAATGGAAACAGTATGAGTAGGAGGATTACCTTGAGAGTTAAGGTGTAATTTGGTTAGATGGAGTGTTTTTGCTTAGCATCAATGAGGGAGGAAGTCTACACCTCTTTGAAGTAGGAGGGCTTTGATCTGGAATGACAAATTCATCATCTAGGGATTTCTTTTTGAGGCTCAACTAATTGAAGTCATGAGATAAAATTTCGTAGGCCTGTGAAAGCCTAACGGCCTAGGAAGAAGACCGAGTATTAGAAACCTTATTCCCATCAACCACTAAGGTTAGATCCATAGAGTTACTAGTTGGACCGGTCCTGGTAAAGTCTAAAATCATGACTAGGGTTTTTTGGAGGCTCATATACAAAATAATCCAAAGATCTTGTATCTATCGGGCCTGAAGGAAATATGATTTGATCCGAGACCCAATCTGGGTTCTTAGTCATCCTATCTCATTTGTCCTCAATTGCCTTGCCACCCTTTTGCACTACGATTACAGGAGGTAAGGACACAGTACCCACTAGCAAATGTTCCACCACCCTAATGTCTAAAAAACCTGTTCGCAATTCATGAAGCAAGGACATGTGACTCCTCATCATTAGTGATGATACATAAAGTAACTTCCAAAGGGCGAGCTCAGGCGTGGAGGTCGGACAAGGGGGTCAGACAAGACATGCATAGCTCAGAGGACCAGAGCTAGAACTCACCCCAGACGAGACAGTAGCGAAAATGACAAGGGAACAACTGGGTGTTAATAGAAACCCTATAGGTCGAAAAGAGTCATATTCAAGGCACAAAATCCTCAATCAACCAAGATTTTCTCAAAAAATCAAGGAGGAATCCACAGATGAAAGACTAAGATCTCAGCAGAGATCCCACAGAACAAGGAACAACTCTATAAATATTGTATAACACCTCCAATAACGAGGGAGAATCCTTGATGGCCTAAGAGGCAGACTGTAAATTTCATCCCCATTTATTGAAACAAAAGGAGAAAGAATCTCTATTGAAGAATGGATTAGTTGAGATCTCGAGTTGGTGAACCATTGTATTTTCACTGTGTAATTGCCCTCAATCCCTGAAATTCTTTGTTACGATCTTCACGAGCCTAGGAGCTTAGACCCAAGTTGCCAAGTATAATATCGACCTTCTGCTCGTCCACGTTAATTACACCATCAGTTTGGTGCTGTTTGTGGGAACGATAGTTCTCGTTAGAAGTTCGCTGATCTTTCAGTAACTGATGGTCTCAGCCCACAACATGAGCAGAAGCCAAATAAATCCCCCATGAATGCAAAACCAGTAGGAGAACACGAGTAGATATCACGAGGATCCATAAGATTTCTTCCTAACTGCAGATGTCAATCCTCCTATGGCAGATCCTCCCACAAACAACGAGTTGGAGGCCTTTTGCTTGGTAAATCAGCGTCTGATAAAGCAAAATGAGGAACTTTTGAAGCTTTTACAACAACCACAGGAGAAACAGCTAGCCCAAGGAGGCTAGAATGATCCCCCTCATAGGGAACCATAACCCCTTGATCCATTCTGGGAGGCCGACGAAGGAGGAAAAAATAGCCAGGTTCCCCAACCTCCTGCGAGGAACTGGGACAATGAAGAGGTGCAGAGCCAAAGTAATGAGATTGAAAGGAATAACCTCCGCCCAGTCTAGTAGGAGCAGAAAGACCAATATTAGGAGCAGCGCTTCAAAGATATTCAACAGGAGCTCAGCCATATGAAGGAGGCCGTGAGGGGAAAGACCCTAGTAACCATAGACGCCTTGGTGCAGCAAACTGAGTCCCCATTTACTCTGGGGTATTGTATTTCCCCCTCCCACCAAAATTTAGAATTTCGCAGGTGGAAGCTTTTGATGGAACTAGAGACCCCATGGATCATCTGAACACCTATAAAAATCAGATGGAGTTGCATGGATATCAAGACCCTGTTCACTGTCGCGCCTTTGCTATAACCTTGAAATGGTCAGCTTTAGCATGGTTTAACTGGCTTCCCCTGGCCTTGATCTCCTTGTTCAAAGAGTTCTCAATATCCTTTGTTTCCCACTTTATTGGAGCTCGGACATACATAAAGCCGAGCTACCATTTGCTAAATATGAAGCAGGGACCTCAAGAAAACATAAGGTCCTACGTCCAAAGATTTAAGTCAGAATACCTAAAGGTAGATGTCCCGAACGAAAAATTCACAATTACTGCTTTCATAGCAGGATTAGGGATACTTTCAAAGGATTTGATGTTCTCTATATCCAAGAATTCTCAAGCAAGCATGGCTGAGGTGTTGGCCAAGGCAAAGAAGTATATCAATAGTGAGGAAGCCCTCCTTTCAAAGATAATGAGCCCGTCTTCTAAAAAATGCAAGAAAAAGGAGAAAAAGAAAAGAGAACGGAGTCCCAGGAAAGAAAGAGAAAGAAACAAGTCTCTAAGAAGAGACAAATCTCCCAAGAGAGATAGAGAACGTTCCCCAAAAAGGAGGGGAAATGTTAGAGATCGTCTAGGCCCCCCGCAGCCTGAGTTACAACCAAGGTATGCACCTCAGCAGTATACCCCACTCACTGCCACTGTATCCTAAATCCTATATGAGGTGCAAAATGAAAAGTTCTTAAGATGGCCCCCTCGAATGAAAGTAGATCTAGCAAAGAGGGATCCTACGAAGTACTGCGAATATCATAGGGATCATGGTCACCATACCAATGACTGCATCCAGCTCAAGAAGGAGAGTGAGTTCTTGATCCAAAGGGGATAGTTATGTCGTTTTATTGCCCATGATGCCCAGAATAGAGCTCCACCACCCCTAGTACCTCAGCAGCAAGCCCCCTGCAACATCAGTAACCCATAGGGGAAATCAGAGTAATATCAGGGGGATTTGCAAGAGGAGGGGAATCCAACTCGGCTAGGAAAGCTCACTTATGTAGGGTCAGAGCTGATGAAGCACTGGAGGCACACACTGTCTCAAAAATTCCATGTCTGGATATGCCAATCACCTTCTCAGACTCAGATCTGGAAGGCAGCCAACATCCCCATGATGATCCTTTAGTAGTAAGAGTGGTAGTTGTCAGCAGAACGCTTCATTGAATTCTGATTGACAATGGGAGCTCTGCAGACATCATCTTTGCACCAGCGTTCGATAAGATGGGGATAAGCAGAGAAAAGCTCGAGCTAGTAAATACCCACCTGTTGGGATTCTCAGGAGAAAGGGCACTTCCACTAGGTTGGTTCAGCTCCTACTCATAATTGGGGACCCTCCGTATCAGACCTTCACTTCTGTGAGATTTCTGGTAGTTGGCGCCCCTTCTACATATAACATGTTGCTAGGAAGACCTTCCCTCAATACATTGAGGGCTATACCTTCAGCTTACCATCTGGCGATGAAGTTTCCTATGGAAAATGGGGTGGGTGTTGTCCAAGGAGATCAACGTCAGGCACGAGAATGCATTCAACTGGACGAGCTTGACATGAGAGATGAAATGGACACTAGGTCAATGCCGTCGGAAGAACTAGAGCCTGTCCAGCTTGATGAAAATCCAGAATACCTTGTTTACATCGGGTCTAAACTAAGCAGGAAAATAAAGGACCTTCTTATCCAATTCTTAAAGGAGAACATAGAAGTGTTCACCTGGAAGCAAGAAGATATGGAAGGAATTGACCCCTCAGTTATCACATACAAGTTAAGTGTGAATCCCACCTCCAAGCCTGTTAAGTAGAAACGAAGAAATTTTGCCCCAGAGTGCTAGAAGGCAATCAATGAGGAGGTCAGTAAACTTCTCCACGCCAAAGCCATCAGAGAAGTGGATTACCCTACATGGTTAGCCAATGTGGTACTTGTCAAGAAGACAAATGGCAAGTGGCCACTTTGCATTGACTTCACCGATCTTAACTGAGCATGCCCAAAGGATAGCTTTCCCTTGCCTCGGATAGACTTAATAGTAGATGCCACCGTTGGACACAAGCTCCTTAGCTTCATGGATGCTTTCTCAGGCTATAGTCAAATCAGGATGGACCCAACTGACCAGGAGAAGACCTCTTTTATGACTGAGCAGGGAACTTACTGTTATCAAGTTATGCCTTTTGGGTTAAAGAACACAGAAGCCACCTACCAGCGTCTAGTGAATCGAATGTTCCAAAGGCAAATTAGAACATCCATGGAGATCTATATCGATGATATGTTGGTAAATCACTGAAGGCAGAACTCCACATTACACATTTAGCAAAATCATTCTAGGTCCTTAAAGAATACAACATGAAACTCAACCCGGCAAAATATGCCTTCGGAGTGTTTGCAGGGAAGTTTCTGGGTTTCATAGTCAACAATAGAGGAATTGAGGTTAACCCAGAAAAGGTTAAGGCAGTCCTGGATATGCAACCACCGTCTAATGTAAGGGAGATCCAATGCTTGACTATAAGAATAGCTGCCTTGAGTTGTTTCGTGTCCAGATCAAGCGATAAGTGTCAACCCTTCTTTCAAATCCTAAAAAAGGCGTTCCAGTGGGATGCCCGGTGTGAAGAAGCATTCAAAGCTTTGAAGGTCTACCTGAGCTCCCCTCCTGTTCTAGTAAGTCCCTTGGAGGAGGAAGTACTTACTCTCTATCTAGTTGTCTCAAATTTCTCAACTAGTGCAACATTAGTGAGGGAACGAGACAAGTCTCAGCAACCAGTCTACTACTGCAGCAGAGTCCTTAGGGGGGCAGAGGAGAGGTACCCAAAGATAGAGAAGCTTGCTTTGGCATTAGTGACTATGGCTAAGAGACTTAGACCATATTTCTAGGCTCATACTATCAAGGTCCCAACAGAACAATCGATGAAGCAAGTGCTGCACAAACTAGAGTCTTCAGGAAGGCTGATAAAGTGGGCTATAGAGCTCAATGAGTTTGACATCAGATTTAAGCCTAGAACCATTATCAAAGGGAAAATTCTGGCAGATTTCATTGCAGAGTTCACAACTCCAACACTTATGGAAACAACGTAGTTAGTGCCTAACCACCCCACATGGAAGCTTTCTGTAGATGGAGTTGCCAACGCTCAGGGAAGCGGTGTAGGCTTGATATTGACCTCTCTAGATGGGATAGACGTCGAATACGCCCTCAGTTTTGAGTTTAAGGCTTCAAACAATGAGACAGAATATGAAGCTGTCATTGCTGGACTCAATCTTGCTCACTCAATAGAGGCTGAGCAGTTAGAGATCTGTAGTGATTCTCAACTGGTAGTAAAACAGATAGAGGAGGCTTATGAAGTTAAAGGCGAGAAAATGGTCCTTTACCTTATAAAGGAATAGGAGTTGATCAAAAAGTTCGTGCAAGTTAAGATTAGACATATCCCAAGAGCTGAGAACTCGAGAGCAGATGCCTTGGCGAGGTTGGCAATAGCTTCATAGAAAAGTTTGGACAGATTAATTCCAGTGGAGCACCTGACAGAACCGTCTGTATGCATTGAGGATGAAGAAGTGCTACCTTGCAAGCCCCACCAAGCTGGATGGACCCCATCCTAGGGTATCTTTGGCATAGAACTTTGCTAGAAGATCCCAAAGAAATTGCAAAGCTAACAACCAGGTCATCCAGATTTTCTATTTTGCAGGGAAACTTATACAAACGAGATTTTTCAACACCTCTTCTTAAATGCGTGGGGGACGAATACGCCAATTACATACTCAAAGAAATCCATGCGGGAGTCTGCGGCAACCACAAAGGAGCTCGGGCTTTAGAGGGAAAGACGTTAAAGCAGGGGTATTATTGGCCCACAATGCTCAAGGATGCAACGGATCTAGTCAAAAGATGCAAGGTCTGCCAAGTGCATGCCAACATCCCCCATTGCCCACTGGAGCTCGTAACCTCGATAGTTAGCCCATGGCCTTTTCAGCAATAGGGTTTGGACATACTTGGACCCTTTCCTACCAGTGTGGGACAATGTAAATTCGCCATCATTAGGGTAGACTACTTCACCAATTGGGCAGAAGTAGAGCCCTTAGCAACGATTATGGAACAGAAAGTCCAGAATTTCATGTGGAAATCAATAATTTGTAGGTTTGGTATTCCCAGGGCAATCGTCTCTGACAACGAGAAACAATTTGACAATCCAAAGTTCAAAAATTTCTGTACCGAGCTCAGAATAAAGAACTACTTTTCAGCCCCAGCCCATCCTCAGTCTAACGGGAAAGCGGAGGTCACCATCAAAACCATAAAAGAAGCTCTGAAAACCAAGCTGGAAGATCTAAAGGGTAAATGGGTAGAACACCTCCTAGAAGTACTTTGGGCATACAGAACATTAGCTAGGTCAAAAACTTAAGAAACACTGTTTACCTTGACCTTCAGAACCAAAGTGAAGACACATGTTGAGGTTAGGCTCCCATCCCTTAGTACTGAGTTCACAAACAATGGACACAGTGATGAGTCCCTTCTATTGAGCTTAGATCTCTTGGAAGAAAAGAGGGAAACAACTCTACATCATATCAGGAATTACCAAAGGAAGACAGCCAAGTACTACGACAGGAAGGTTAGACACAGGAGTTTCAAGGTGGGAGACCTGGTACTCAGAAAACTTTTATTAGCAAGGAAGGATCTCAACTCATGGAAAGCTGGGGTCTAATTAGGAAGGTCTCTATATCATCTCACGAGTGATCAAACCCGGTAACTATGAGTTACAAACAGAGGAAGGAAAAATCCTATCTCATTCCTGGAATGCAGAGCATCTTAAGAGGCTTTTTTTAGAAAGACCCCCCTGTAATATGGATATTTTCAATAAAACAACAAGTTTTTTTCATCCTTGTGTAAATTTTAGAAATAGCTTATAAATTGCAGATGAGTTCTTCAGCTCATAAGTTAAAGATGAGCTCTCAAGCTCATAAACTGCATATGAGCTCTTCAGCTCATAAGTTAAAGATAAGCTCTCAAGCTCATAAACTGAATATGAGCTCTTCAGCTCATAAATTGCAGAAGAGCTCCTCAGCTTATAAATTAAAGATGAGCTCTTCTAGCTTAAGACAGGACGCTCAGATCACAAACATGCAAAAGAGATTTGAAGCAAAATCACAAGCATAGCAATCGAAGAAAGAGAACATAGCCATCAAGCAAATAAAAATTTTAAAGCCTCTGTAACAGTACAAATGGAAGAGACAAGCTAACTACAGCGAAAGATTTTAGTCGCCCCGAAGGCATTTTTTGAGCTCAGCCACCTCCTCCCTTAGACGAATGTTTTCTTCCTTTAGCTCGTCTCTCTCTTTCTTTGCCTCCGAGAGAAGATTCATAAGCTTCTGCCCAACGGATGAAAAAGGAACAATTCCCAGTGAAGATAAGGAGGAAGAAGAACTACAAGAAGAACCACCCCTCTTACGCTTTCTGAGAGAAGTACTAGCACCTTCATCTTCGTCGGATCCCGAAGAAGAAAAATCAAAGTCTGGGTAAGAAACAAAATCTATTGCAGCTCTAGCAATGCCGAACAAAAAGAGGTTGTTTGATGTCATAAGCTCAACAAAGGACATCGGCTTAGCACTAATTATCTGCTCGACCCTCATTTCCTCCACCAGGTCCAGGTCAGGAGCACCTACAAAGCAGAACAAACTTTCACAATGTAAGGAGTACCATTAGATCAAAGGCACGCCACCATTGAACCTAGCCAGTAAAGGCAATCAAAACACTAACCTGTGTAAGAATAGCTCTTCCAAGATTGAGGAACTCTGCACTCTCTGTAGTGTAGCTCGATGGACCTCCAAGAGTCCCTATAAACAAAGAAGAAATGTTGTGCCCATCCTTCAGGAGGGGAAGGGAGATCAAGCACCAGGCGTCACAGTTCAAAGTGTCTCTACTGAAAGCAAATGAAGTTGGGGACCTCATCCTCTTTAAGGTCAACAAAGTACTAGAACTCAGCCACAGTAGGAAACCCATCATTGCCCAGCAAGCGCCAGAAGAGAAAAAAGTTAATCATGGTAGCCCAACCCTTGGGAGAGAGGTGAGAAGGACATAAGCCACAGTAAGCCAAAATGTACCCAACAGAAAGATGAATGGGAAGGCATAGTCCCATTTCCAAAGCTCTCTCAAAGAAGCAAGTCTCCCCCAGTGGAAGATAGTTGTAGGGCTCATAAGAAGTTGTAGCCTGTAGAGGCAACTCTAAGTCAAGGAAAAACCTCCGCTTTATCCCCTCCAAATCTGAAGTTGATATGGTAGAAGGAACTAAATAGCGAAGATGCCACTCTCATTCAACCCCAAAGGCGCTTCTTTCTTTGAACAAAGGTGAAACTGGGGTAGCCATAAAACCCTCAAAGAAGAAGAAGAGAAAAAGAAGCAAAGAATGTGGAACCCTCGGGATACAAGAAAAGCTCCCAGAAGTGAAAGAAGGTTCAAGAAGTTATAGCAAAACCATTAAAACATCCTAAGTCAGTTTAATTGAATCAAGACATTCACGAAACCCAAAGTCGGTGGACCTTTGGGTTTCCTAATTAAGAAGACAGTCATCCTTTTGAAAGGTAGTTGAGTACCAAAGACAATGGCCTTAATATTGCCTTGGCAGATCCGCTCTCAGCTACTCAACTTCTGACCTTGGAGGCTGGACTTCTAGAGCTCTGAAGAGGATTCTCAGATTACTTTGGGCTGAGATACTAACAGAAATGAGACCATCCAAACTGTTCTGCTTCAAGGACAGCAGGAATAGGAAGAAAGCTTGGGAGCTCGGCAGCCAATGCTCCTGAAAGCTCAGTAGGTGAAGTGTCTGACAGCTAACAGCCGGGATCGCTGAAAGAGAAGGGGCTGGAAGCTCGATAGTCGAAGGCCCAATAATTTCTGAAGCAGGGAGTGAGTTCAGGGCCAGAGTGATAGAGACAAGGTCAGCTGAGAAGGGAGTAACCCAGGGGCTACGGTAGAAGTTACAGAGAGCTCGATAGCCATTAGAACAGGGAAAATAACAAGGGGAGAAGCTATGGGCGCCTCAGCACCTTCAAAAGGCGGGGGGAACTTGGTGCTGGCCTCAAGGCTGTTTGCCTCAACCTGCTCTTCATCAGGGATGTCAAAATCAAAATCCAAATCTTGGCCAAGGTATGTCTTTTCAGCCATGTTTTGGAAAGCAAGCCATCCAGTGAACCGCCACTTAGTAGAGACACCATCCCTCAGCTTGGCTACGTCATCCTTCAACTCGGCTATTAGATAATCCTTCTAATTAAATGATAGCCTTCTTCTCCTCAAGCTCCTTGCGTATGACATCGTTTACCTCGGACAAATTGTTGTACTCTCTTTTCATGTTCTTAAAAGAGCGAAGTGCATCATGAGTCTCCTCACAAGCTTTAACCCAAGCGTCGTTCTTAAGCTCAAGCTTGTCTCTGATCTTCCTCTTCTCCGTCTCTGCCCTCTCCTTCTTAGTTTCTAGACCCTGGATAATAGTAACTTGCTTTTTTACCTGCTCTTGAAGTTCCTGGTTCTGAATGCAGAGATCTTCATTGGCTAAAGATAATTCAGCGACTTTAAGCTCATAAGCCTTTGTGACCTTAGCCGAGTCTTCTAGAGATTGGATCCTGCCCATCAAGCCTTTCACATGGAGAGCTAGCTGAGAGCAGATAGTAAGAAAGCAGAGGTCAACATCATTTATGACGCATATACAAAAAAAGAGAGAAAGGGAGAAAAATGGGAGAATAGGCATTTATAGTAGCTGCTCCATGAAGAGTTGAGCTGATAGAAGTCTCAAGGGGCATGATGGAGGCTCTTTTAACATCAGACTCAGGAAGAATAGAGCTAATGGCCCCAACATCGAGCTCGATATTGTCAAAGAAGGAGCCCTGGTCACCTTCCATTTTAGGGTCTTTCGCCTTCTTAATCCAGGAGCTCTCTTGGCATGACAAGGGAATCCTTTCGGGTGATGTCGGAGAACTGGAAGTGGGCAGAACTCGAGTAATCATCCCCAATGCCCTATCAACCTCAGAAGAAGTAAGAGAGGTTTGCCCTTGCTCAAGAACTTCGCTGGGTGCGAACGGAGATCTCCTAAGAGAAGAACCCTCTATAGCTTATAGAGTGGATGAAGGATGGATGATCAAGGGTGGAGTTGGAACAGTAGAGTTGGGGGGCACACTCTTTTTTGGTACTTTGGCTGGAGGAGTAGTTTCGCTGCCAGAAACTAACCTCAACCTTGTGTTTACCACCACTCCTGGTCTTCTTTAATTGGGAAAGCTTAGCTTGGAGCTCTGCTGTGGAAGGCTTCATTGCAGAAGGACCTAAAAATCCAGGAAAGGTAAAAATATAAATAAACAAGGTACAAGAAGAGAGGGGAAGGTCATAGTTGGATAGTTCAGGGTATTACCAACGACCTCCTCTACACTTACAACAGAAAAAGGAATCGGGGCTTCAATTGTAGTCTCTGGGAGACTGAACCCTTGCGCTATGAGAACCCAAGGCTTGATGAGCTCAGAGTACCTATCTGATTCATAGCCCTCTAGGGACAACAAGACCTGCTTGTCAGTAGCGCTGAGTTCAGGGCGAATACCTAAAAAAAAAAAAATATATGAGAAACAAAAAGAGATCAGCACAAAAAGCTACTAAAGTCGACCCTAGCTCACTTAGATTTGCACTTACCCAAGTTATTAGGGGCTTTCCAGGCCCAAGGGATTGGAAGAGAATATGAATTTTCCATAGGGTTGTATTCCCATTGATCGCCCCCTACGAAGAGGAAAAGTTTTCTCTATCCCTTGTGAGAGCTTGGAAGGTCGGTGATGATTACTTTGGCTTTAACCCGTTTAGAGATATACAAGAAACCATCGGAAGGGGTATACTTAACATTAAAACACTCCATGAGTAGAGAGAAAGTGGGGCCCCAAGTTTATGCTTCTTAAAGAAAACAAGAAGACCAACCAGAACACCCCTAGAAGTTAGGGGAGAGTTGAGCAGGGCAGACATTAAAATGCTGCAAAACGCTCTTGAAGAATGGGTGCATGGGAAAGTGAAGACCGTTCTCAAAGGCGGCCACAAAAAAACAAACTTTTTGTGAACTTGGGCGACGTATGAGGTAAATTTATCTGGACACTAGTATTAGAGACCAGGAGAAAAGCTAAAATAAGCGCTAAGAACTTTCATAAGGGGAGGAGAGACCTCACTGAAGCCCACAAGTTCTGCAGTTCTGAAAGCAGAACTTGCACCCTTAGCACTGCCTGAGATACCAATTCTGCTCACCTTGGCCTTACCCTTGTTAGGATTTTCGGGAACGGGGGTGGTAGATGAGGGAATATCCTCAGCATTTCCCTCAGTATCAATAGAATCAACACCAGAGAATTTATCAATCTCCTCACCCACATCACCTATATCGGAATCTTTCTCAGCAGACCTACTACCCAGAAGGGAAATAGAGGAGGGGGTAACCCCAGAAGAAGCAGACATAGTTGGGCAAGAGAAAGGGAGTTTGAAAATACGATAAAGGGAAGGAATATTTGCAGAACACTCTCTAAGAGTCAGCGGCAACACAACAAATGCCGATAAGAAAAATCCTGGCAGTTGAATAAGGGTCTAAAAAGAGGGGAATACGAGACAACGATCATCCTTGGTTCCTAAAGTAAGAGAATCAAAAATTGTAAAAATACAAAAATCACCTCAGACTTGAGGGATCCAAAACGAGGAGATGAACAGAGGGTAAGAAGCATACCTAAGTGAGGATCGATAGTAGACCAAGGCTTGAAATGAAAACGAGGAGCGAACTTCGTTCAAAACCACAGACTGAATCAAGGAAATCGGTTTCTCAACAAAACCCTAGAGGCACCAACAGAATCAAAAAATTTGGGATTCTAGGAAGAACAGAGGGAAAAGCCTGGAGAGGGAGTTTAAAAGGCAAAATGAGTCGTTTCCCTCAACTCAAGGCATTTAAAGCTAACATTATAAAGTGGGGATCGTGCACAAGAAACAATAAAAAAAAAGGTGAAATGATTACTGGTAACCATGAAAAACTTGTTCGTGCACAAACCGAGGTCAGCACGTGGAGGCTTGCCCTAGTTAAGTGTTAGCTCAGCCCTTATCCAAGCCAGCTTGGTCAAGAGATGGGGGGCAACTGATGATACATAGAGTAACTTCCAAAGTGTGAGCTCAAAGGCGGAGGTCAGACAAGGAAGTCAGACAAGACACGCAGAGCTGAAAGGACTAAAGCTAGAACTCACCCGAGACTAAAGCTAGGAGGTGTTATATAGTATTTATAGAGTTGTTACTTGTTCAGTGGGATCTCTACCGAGATCTTAGCCTTTCATCCATGGATTCCTCCTTGATTTTTGGAGAATATCTTGGTTGGTTGAGGATTTTGTGCCTTGAATATGACTCTTTACCACCTGTAGGGTTCCTGTTAACACCCAATAACGAGGGAGAATCCTTGATGGCCTGAGAGGCAGGCTGTAAATTTTATCCCCATTTATTGAAACAAAAGGAAAAAGAATCTTCATTGAAGAGTGGATTAGCCGAGCTCCTGAGCTGGTGCACCACTGTATTTTTACTGTGTAATTGCCCCCAATCCTTGAAATTCTTTGTTACGATCCTCACGAGCCTAGGAGCTCAGACCCAAGTTGCCAAGTATAATATCAAATTTTCGCTCGTCCACGTTAATTACACCATCAATTAGCATTCAACAGATTCTATTGCTGAGTACCACCAGGTGGCACTAAGAAACCGTTATGCGTGTTCCCTCCATCAGCGATTGATCCCTTAATGGGTAATCCATCCTCATGCACTGCCATGAATTTCAAGTCATTTTACTACTTTTTTTTTTGGTCAAAGAGACAAATAACACACACACAGTCCACACATCGTAACAACTCAAACACATGTGGCAAAGAGGGACCCACAATTTTACTATTTCAATGGGTGATTTTACAATTTTTATAGGTCATTTTATAACAAAAAAGTTAATAACTTTTATGGATGATTTATCATTTTTGTGGGTGTTTTTATCATTGTTGTGGATCACTGTTCAAGTAACTATTTTTATCACTTTTCTTCAGTACAAAAAAATTATCACTTTTGTGGGTGATTTACCATATTTGTAGGTGTTTTTACAACGTTATGATAACTGTTTTTATCACTTTTTTTGTACCAAGATAATGGTAAAAAAACTCATAACAATAATAAAAGTATTCAAAAATGTGATAAATGGAGGTATGGTAGGGGGTTTATTATTGGGTTGTTTGAACTTCAAAAGACGAGTGTAATTAACTCAATACAAATTGATGAAACTAGATAAATGAATCAACCCACCAAGATTCCGCTTCAAATAGTAGAATACAAGTGACAATAATGATGATGGATTGAATAATTTAAGGATTAAAGTGGCAAAATTAAGAAAATAAGAAATAGATTGACAAAAACGCATATGTTAGGAAATAAATATGTTATTTATCAAAATTAAAATATATGATGTTCTATTTTTGGATGGGATAACTTGCAAAACAAAATGCCTTCTACTATTAGAGTTTTAATTCCACTTAATCTTGGATGACCTTGTTAGATTAGATTACATTCATATAACATGTAACTAGAAAGTTACAGATTTACCAATAATAAAGAAATTATTGTAAATATAAAATTGTATATATTATTTGTATATACATTTTATATATATTGGATGGCCCTTAACCTTCTTATTCCCTCTCCCTAACCATTCATGTACCACCTTTAATATTGTATTTAACGATTATTATGTATGGAGGCCTATATAGGATGTCTTGGGTCAATTGAGGAATACAAGTTGAGCACTTTCTCTAGCATTTCTCCATTTTACTTTAGTTTTATAATACGTTATCAGCACAAAAAACTCAAGCGTTGCTCAAGAAAATTCTCGAGAAGTCTAAAGTGATTGTATGTTCTCTTTTCTTCCTTATTATTTTTGATACGAACATAAATTTTTAATGGTCACTTTATATTTTTGAAAAAGCACAAAATCAGATGGTTAAAATCTGGTCCTAATGAAATTTGAGTAGCCTGTGAATACAATTTCTTTGTGGCATCATACATTGACTCAATATGCAGTAGACTTCATTTCTAGTTTATGTTGTAAAAAGTGCACCATTTATGCCATGAAAATCAGAATTGTATTTTATTTAGTGTAATATACTACACTGAAGAAACATGCCTAAAAGGTTTGTCACTTTGATGTTGCTAGGAAGCTACGTATTCCTAAGTTTGAGAAAAACATGAGATCTAAGAAAATTTTCATGACCAGACCATTATTCCACTTATTTTCATTTGTTATCTACTGTGATGCTCATATAATAATGATGTCATAGCTTAGGAAAATATCTTGTTGGATTAGAATTTGTTATTCAAGAAAATCATATATGCCAATGTTTATATATTGTAATTGCTATCAAATAATTAGGGGTCAAGAGTTTGATTGTCATCCTAAGCATATTTTATGTATCGAGTAGATTCAAAACTTATACCGGTAATTCCATGTGGGCTTGAGATGCCACCCAAAGTGTAATAGAAAGTTGTTTTTTTTTTATTGATGAAATATTGAGATCCATCATATTGAAATATCTATACTTTTAGTTTGTATGATTATTGAAATGAAAAAAATTGATGTTCATTTCCGGTTTAGTGATAATAAAACTCTTATGATTTCAACTTATTAGTTTATTCTAACAGTGAACATTTATTATTTTCTTAGTATTCTCATCATGTTGAATCTCATCAAACTTAAGATTGTTGCTCTTGATATTTTGGATAACAACTATGTTTATAGGATTCTTGTGGCTAAGATTCATTTGGCAGCTATGAATCTTGATGATACCATCAAAGAAGGAAATGACACATCCTTGCAGGATTGCACAAAGACAATGATATTTGCTTCGTCATCACATTCATGAAGGATTAAAAAATGAATATCTCATGGAAAAGGATCCACCTGCCCTTTGGGATAAATTAAAAGAATGAAATGACCACCAAAAGACCATTATGCTTCCAAATACTTGAAATGAATGGATCCACCTGAGGTTGCAAGATTTTAAAACGGTGAGCGATTATAATTCGGCACGATTTAAAATCAGCTCACAATTGACACTACGTGAGGAAACAATTACTGATAAAGACATGTTAGAGAAAACATTCTCAACCTTCCATGCCTCTAATGTGCTCCTGTAGCAACAATATAGAGAGCGCAGGTTCACTAAATACTCTGACCTAATATCATGTCTTATTGTGGCTGAACAAAATAATGAGCTTTTGATAAAAAAAAACCATGAATCTCACCCAACCGATTCAATGGCATTCCTTGAAGCGAATCCGCCTCATATTTTGGTCATGGTAATTGACTTGATCTGAAATGTATACATCCAAGTACAGGCGGTCAAGTTGTAGTAATAATCCGGTTAAGTCTGGAGTCGAATCCACAGGGAACTATGATTGGTGTTTTGAAGTAAGCAAAAATAGAGACCAAGTGACTGAAAATTTTGAGAGTTTGGAGTGGTGGAATTTTTTGAATAGAATAGAAGATTCTTTTCAAGAGCTTTCTAGACAAAATATAAGATAAATTTAAATGTAAAACAGTCACCTTTTAGCTTGAGGATTAGAACATGTGGTTAATCATCCGGTTTATTATACTTGTGTTTTATAACTCAATTAACTCCCGTGTCAACAACAAGCTAATCGGAAGATAAAGATGGACTGTGAGAATTAAACACATGATTCTGATGCCTTTCTAGAAGTGGACAAGAATTGCTTGTGCCAAGATTTAACCGTCTACAAACGAGCAAGTGTTTCTACAAGCATTTGATTAATCCTAATTAATATATAAATTAGAACAATAATAAAGTCGAATTAGTGGGATAAAATAACTAGAAACAAGACCTTTTGATTAATTAGGGTTTGTGCGGTAATTAGGATTTGTAATATTTTATGTCAAAATTTCAGGGGTTTTATGCATAATTATCAAAGAATACAAGGAATAAAGTATAGAAGGTTGAAACTATGAAGGCTCAAGTGTAATTACCAAACATGAAGAGTCAGCATAATGCAACTTGCATTTCCAACAAAGCTCCACTGTCCCGACGGTCACCTTGATGCCTATATTCATGCTGTCCACCTCCTGTTTCTTCAAACGGCTATAAATAGCCATCTCCTCTTCAGACTTCAGTAGGGCGGAACCAAGAGAGAAAAGAAAAGAGAAAAAGAAAAGAGAAAGAGAAAGAAAAAAGAGAAGTTGCAAAAACGATCCGGTCCGTGATGCACTTCAGTTTAAACTTTGTACTTTTACATTTCTGTTGTATCTTTCTATTCGGATAGTTGAATTGCCGTCACCTTTTTGTCTTAACTGATTATAAAGGTGATTGTGTTTCAGTTGTTCCTTGTGAAAGACATTTTAGATTATGTATTTTAATTTTAGTTATAATGAAAACTATCTACACTCCTTGCTTGTCTGTAGCAATGGGGCGTAAGTAGTTCCATTTATCCTCTAGTGAGAGGTAAACATATGTATAATACTGGTTAAATTCTGGAAATGCTAATGTTTTATATATTTATATATCTATGTATTACATGCTTCATGCATGATACAAAGATGTACATACTTTCGGTGCTGTGCCTGGAAGTATTTCATCAGTGCATCATCAACCTGCTGGTAAAACAACCACGACATTCCTATCGGTATGGCTAGTCCTCCACCGGAACGCTGAGGATGTTAACTGATGCATGGTACAAAACCTAAATGATCATTTTGGGTTATTAGGGTTTAACTAATATATGTATATATATAACTATCAGATGAATGACCTAAGTGATCCTCATGAATAGCTTGTCCTTCTGGATTACTTAGATCGTTTAACTAGTATAAAGGATAATATTACCAGTCTAACAACCGTGACATTTCTATCGGTATGGCTAGTCCTCCCCCGGAACGCTAAAGATTTTTAACTGGTATATCTGTATCACAAATATAGTCAAATGAATAATTCAAATATTCTTCGTAAATGGCTTGTCTTTCTGGTTTGCTTGGATTAGTCAATTGACATATCTATAACCAGCTAACCTAAGAAGTTGCTCTGTTATGACTATTACCACCAGTTGACCTAAGAAGTGGCTATTTTATGGTTTATTATATATGCACATACTATTATGAAAACAAATGAATAATTCAGGTATTCCTCATGAATGGCTTGTCCTTCTGATTTGCTTGGATTAATTAGTTGTCATGGATACCACCAGCTAACCTAAGAAGTTGTTGTGTGATGGTTTGTATACATCAGACCTACCAATTGACTTGCCAGTAAAATGAAAGTTGATTGTTGTAAGGTAACATTTCCAGCATTTAACCAATATAACGCATATGAGATCCTTGAACTGAAGGATATTTTTTATTATTATTTTACTCTATTTGCACATAATTATTTACGTAGACTTATTATCAATCTAAGCTCACATCATAAGCTATCACATACTATCTTATTCGAATTTGCAACTTTACTATTTTATTTCATGGGATCGATACTTGGACTTAAAATCGAGAAAATTACAATTCGACCACTTATACTTGGGTGTATAATATCAATCCGATCACTAAAAAGTGTAAATCAAGTTTTTTTCGCTGTTGCTAGGGAGTTACAGTAATTTGAAATTAGATAAAATACGAAAGTTGTTTAGTTGTATTATATGTATATAAAGTATATTTTCTTTTTAAACAATTTATGTCTGTTCATTCATCCGTAGGATCTATAAACCAATCATCTCCTTCATCTTCATCTACTCAAGAATCATTTGAACTAAGTATGGCTAGAAACGTACCTAGGAAAGAACAACCTAGAGATCAAGAAGTAGTTCAAAATATTTGACCATTAAGAGAATATCTATATCCTACACGAACTAATGTCGCTTCATGCTTTGCTTTTTCACCAAATGCTCCAAATCTTAATATTAAACTAGGAACAATACAATTATTACCACAATTCTATGGTCTAGAAACTGAAAACCCTTATGTTCATATGAAATAATTTGAAGAAGTCTGTGGAACTTTACAACATAACTCTGAAATGGTTAGACTAAAACTTTTTCTTTTTTCTTTAAAAGATAAAGCAAAACAGTGGCTTAGCTCTTTAAGAGCCAATTCAATCACAAACTGGCAAGCTTTACAAGTTGAGTTCTTTGAAAAACAATTTCCTATACATTGTACAAATACATTAAGACGTCAAATAATGAATTTTTCTATAAAAAAAGGAAAAGTTTTTTATCAATGTTGGGAAAGATTTAAAGATCTTCTCCAAGCTTGTCCACATCATGCATTTGAAAATTGGATCTTAGTTGGTTTTTTCTATGATGCTCTTCCACCTACAATGCTATAATTTGTTGAAATGATGACATAGGGGAAATTTATGAATAAAAATCCTGAAGAAACATTCTAATTTTTTGATACTATTTCTAAGAGTTCCCAAATGTGGGACTTAAGTTCTTCAAACATAATAGAAAATAAGCCATCTACATTTGAAAGAGGAAATATGTGTTAAAAGATGATGATGATTTAAGAGCTAAAATGACAAGTTTATCTCGAAAACTAGAAATTTTAGAGATGAAAAAAATAAAACAAGTATCTGTCATTTCAACTACTGATCAAATTTGTGAAATTTGTGTGTTGTCAGGACATCCTGCAGTGGAGTGTCCAACTATACCTGCTTTTAAAGAAATATTAATTGAACAATCTAATACTATTCCAACTTATAATAATAAGCCTTATTTGAATCCATACTCTAAAACGTACAACCCAGGATGGAGAAATCATTCAAATTTTAGTTGGAGAAATACACAACCCACAAATCAAACACAAGTTCCGCCACAACCACAAAATCAACAAAATTATCAACCATATCAACCCCCACAAAGAAGAAATTTGGAAGATACTATGAATCAATTTATTCAAAGTCAAATGAATTTTAACACTCAAACAACACAAGCTTTTAATGATTTTAAAGCTCAAACTTCTCAGAGTATTGAAGATATTAAAAGTCATCTAGCTAAGTTGACTTAGTCTCTCAGTATGCCAGAAAAAGGAAAGTTTTCATCTCAACCTAAACCTTCACAAAGTCAGAGTCAAGCTAATGCTGTGTCATTTGAAGCCTCTCCAAGTCAAGTACAAGCAATTACAACATTAAGAAGTGGTAAGATCATTGACAAAACTATTAAACCTAAAATTTCAAAGAAATACGTAAAGAAATTCCTGTTAATGAACCACTTGATCCTGAACCTTCAATTGAAAAAAAACCAGAAATACAAAATGAAAAAGATCAACCATGTCCTATTCCTTTACCTTTTCCTCAAAAGATCAAAAAACTTTCATCTGAAAAAGATCAATTTGAAATTTTTGAACTGTTCAAACAAGTCAAGATCAACATTCCTTTGTTAGATGCAATAAAACGAGTTCTAGCTTATGCTAAGTTTTTAAAAGATCTTTGCACAATAAAAAGAAGAACTAATGTACCAAAGAAAACAATTTCAATTGAACAAGTTAATACTATAATACAACATGATACTCTTCTTAAGTATAAAGATCCGGATAATCTCACAGTCTCATGCATCATTGAAAATTTTTAAATCAAAGAAGCTCTGCTAGATTTTGGATCCAGTTGTAATTTAATGTCATATTCAGTCTATACATAATTAGGATTAAGTGAACTAAAACCTTCCAATATCACACTACAATTAGCAGACCGATCAACAAAAATCCCACGAGGAACTATGGAAGATGTTATTGTCCAAGTTGATCAATTCTATTTTCCAGCAGATTTTATTGTTATAGACACGAAACCAAATTATTATGAATCTACATATATATCGTTGATTTTGGGTCGACCATTCCTACCTATATCAAATGTTTTGATTAATTGCAGAAATGGAATTATGAAACTTTCATTTGAAAATATGACCTTGGAACTAAATATTTTTAATAGTGCTAAACAACCTAGAGAAGAAGATGAAGTGCACAAAATAAATAGTGTTGAAATATTAACTCAAAATTTTTTCTAGAAAAAGTTTATCCACAGTAAAATCTGTATTTTAATATGAATCGGAAAATCTAGAAAATCCAAAATGTGCAAATCTGTGGCCTAAATTTGTAGAATCCAATGTCAAGATCTTTAAGCCAAATTTAAAACCACTTCCAACCAATCTAAAATATGTTTTTCTGGAAAAAATTGAAATTCATCCTGTAATCATATCATCAAAATTATCTGAAAGTCAAGAAAAAGAATTAACAAAGGTATTGAAAAATCATCAAAGTGTTCTTGGATGGACAATAGCTGATATAAAAGGTATAAGCCCACTACTGTGTACTCATTGTATATATTTAGAAGAAAATGCTAAACCATCTTGTCAAATGCAAAGAAGATTAAATCCACACTTGAAAGAAGTAGTTCGCAATGAAGTACTTAAACTATTAGATGCAAATATTATCTATCCTATATCTGATAGTAAATGAGTTAGTCCTACACAAGTAGTCCCAAAAAAATCTGGTGTTACTGTAATACAAAATAAAGAAAATGAATTAGTCTCAATGCGTTCTGTCACAGGCTGGCGTGTATGTATTGACTATCGAAAGCTAAATTCACTCACCAGAAAAGATCACTTTTCATTGCCTTTTCTTGACCAATTCTTAGAAAGAATAGCTGGTCATGCATATTATTGCTTACTAGATGAATATTTTGGTTATAATCAGATTGAAATTGTAATAGATGATCAAGAAATAACTATATTTACATGTCCCTTTGGCACTTTTTGCATACAAAAGAATGTCTTTTAGATTATGTAATGTGCCAGCTACCTTTCAACGTTGTATGTTAAGTATATTTAGTGATATGGTAGAACGATATCTAGAACTCTTTATGGATGATTTTTCAATATATGGGGATTCATTTCATATGTCTAGAAAATCTGAAAAAAGTACTCATTCGATGTGAATAAACAAACCTTGTTTTAAATTGGAAAAAATGTCATTTCATGGTTATACAAGGTATTGTTTTAGGTCATATAGTGTCTAAAAAAGGAATTGAAGTGGATAAATCAAAGATCAATCTGATAGCTAACCTTCCTTCACCAAAAACAGTAAAAGATATTCGCTCATTTTTAGGTCATGCAGGATTTTACAGAAGATTTATAAAAAAATTTTAGTTTAATAGCCAAGCCTATATGTAATTTGTTATGTCAGGATATAATATTTGAATGGAATGAAGCTTGTCAAGTAGTTTTTGATAAATTAAAAAACATGCTTATTTCTACACCTATCATTCAACCTCCTGGTTGGTCGTTACCTTTTGAAATAATGTGTGATGCAAGTGATTATGCGATAGGAGCTGTACCAGGGCAAAGAAAAAGAAAAAACCTTATGTTATCTACTATGCAAGTAAAACTCTAAATGATACACAAATGAACTATTCAACCACAGAGAAATAACTACTTGCTGTTGTATTTGCATTAGATAAATTTCGTTTATATCTGGTTAGATCATCAATTGTTGTATTCACCGATCATGCAGCTTTAAAATACTTACTAAAAAAGATGCTAAACCACGTCTCCTACATTGGATACTATTACTACAACAATTTGATTTAATCATCAAAGATAAGAAATGAGTAGAAAATGTGGTAGCAAATTACTTGTTAAGATTAAACTATGAAATAAAGGAAGAACCAATTCTGATTTGAGAAACCTTTCCAGATGAACAACAGTTTGCAATAACAGAATTACCATGGTATACAGATATAGCTAATTATTTAGCTACTGGTACTATTCCCTCTAATTATACCTGGTCTGATAGAAATAAATTTCTAAGTGAGGTACGTAACTTTTTCTGGGAAGATCCTTATCTTTTCAAATATTGTAAAGATCAAATTATAAGGTGTTGTGTACCTAATCATGAAATAAGTCAGATAATTCAGTTTTGTTGTTCCGAAGCTTGTAGAGGTCATTTTGCTTCAAAGAAAATCGCTGCTAAAATTCTGCAGTGTGAATTTTATTGGCCAACTCTTTTTAAAGATATTTATATCTTTTGTTTAAATTGTGACAGATGTTAAATAATGAGAAATATTTCAAAAAGAAATATGATGCATTTAAACCCTATTTTAATTATCGAAATTTTTGATTGTTGGGGCATCGATTTTATGGGTCCATTTCTCCCATCTTTTGGATATCTGTATATTTTGGTTGTTGTCGACTATGTCTCAAAATGAGTAGAGGCAATTCCATGTAGAAATAATGATCACAGAACAGTGATCAAATTTTTTTAAAAAATATTTTGTCCAGATTTGGAATTTCTCGAACCATTATAAGTAACGGTGGATTACATTTTTGTAATAAAGTTTTTGAAAATCTAATGAAAAAATACTCAATTTCACATAAAATATCCACTCCGTACCATCCACAGACAAGTGGACAAGTTGAATTAGCTAATAGGGAGATAAAATATATTTTAGAAAAAATAGTAAATCCATATCGTAAAGATTCGTCCTTAAGATTGACCGATGTGCTTTGGGCTTACCGTACTGCATATAAGACTATTTTAGAGATGTCTCCTCATCGGTTAGTATATGAAAAACTATGCCATTTGCCTGTAGAATTAGAACATCGAGCGTATTTGACAATTAAAATGATGAATTTTGATATAAACAAAGCTGGAATAACTGGTAAACTTCAAATAAGTGAATTAGAGGAATTAAGAAATGAAGCTTATGAAAAATGCAAAAATTGTTAAATCAAGAACAAAAATTTTTCATGATAAAAATATCATACATAAATCTTTTGAACCATCTCAAAAAGTGCTATTATATAATGCAAAACTTCGATTATTTCCTGGAAAATTAAGCTTAAGATGGACAGGTCCTTACATTGTCAAACAAGTTTTTGACTATAGAGCAATTGAAATTGAAAATCCATTAACTGGAAATATCTTTAAAGTCAATGGTCAAACACTTAAACCATATTATGATGGATTTACTCAAGAATAACTGTTGTACAACTTTCTAATCCTATTTATATGCTCTGAAAAGTAAATTATTGCTTAAACCTCTATAAAATTACTAATGAATTGTAATTTATTTGCCAGAGTATCTTCTGAGTACAACCAGATAGCCTAATCAGTGAAATGACAAAAGATTGCTGGGTTTCTGTATCAATAATGACTATCACTGTTGTTACATTTCAGATAATGTTTAAATTAAGTTGGGGATGTAAGGATATGAGTTTAGTATTTATATTTAAAGTATTTATTTTGTTTTAATATCACTGTTAATTTTGTCTTTGTGACTGGCAGAAGTTAAAGAACCGGATAATAAGTCTTAAAAAAAAACCAATTTTGGTTTTATTTATGTGTACAGTGGACGAAAAACTATTTTGGTTAAGTTTAATTTTACTGCATCATCTTTTGAAAGTTATCCATGCATTGATCATGAAAAAGCTAGAAGAGTCATAAATTTAGAAATTTTTGAAAGTCAAATAAAGACTTTTATGCGGAAAAAGTACATATGCGAAAAATCGACGCGCCGATCGTCTTGGTGGTTGTGTAAGATGTGGTCGTTTACAAAAATTATGACAATATAATTAGTGTGCGGATCCAATTTCAGGTCGAGCGTTAGATCGTCTCTGGTGGATTAGGTATGGGCAGAGTAAGGATTATCCTGAGAGGCCATCCTATTCTACTGCAATGTTAACAAGATACGTAAGAAATGAAGTTAACTATGTAACTGGTAATATTGATCCAGATAGTTCTGACCTTGAATCGGTATGATCATAATTTTTGGAAGAATTGTACATATTTATAAATAAAGGTATATAAATATTTGTAAATAAATGTAACTAACTATAGATTAATTAGGAAAATCAATAAATATAAAATAACAAATAAAATAAATAAAAAAACCCACAATTTTTGTGACAAGAAATAGAGTGGTTAACAAAGTTTTGTAGAATATAAAATTTAATTTGTGTACTAAAAGAATTTCAAGGAATAAAATACAACACAACAAAATGCAGTCAAAAGAGCAAAAACCCGAATTATTGTACCGTCCAGATGGTGGGCCAACGTCCGGACGGTAGTCCCCAATATAAAAACTGCTCCCCTATGCAAACCGATCATCTTCATCCCTTGCACTCCAAAATTTTGGCCATAGCTGAAAATCTCAACCAAAAAGCCCTCAAATCTGCTATACTTAATTATTTTTCTTCAAATTTGTTCCGATTATTCTCTTACCCATTATATTTTGAAGGTAACTACCGATTGGAATCAACTGAAACGGAGCATTTGCGAAGAAATCAAGAAAAAATGGATTCGAGATGAAGAACAAGAGGATCTTCGAGTTAGGCACAAAGAGATCAACCCGAGCAACCACAAGCACCTCCACAACAACCGGGACTGGAAAATATCTTCAACGAGGTGATGTTTGAGAATGCTAAAATTATTGGGTAAAGACAATTGTGGGCATTTGTACGAGGTATTATATTTCAAGTTACACCGACTACTATAGCTGAATTTTTTCAACCCATGCAAAGACCTGAAAACCCGCAATACCCGTGCACTGATTTACCTGATTTAGATACATAGGGAGAGATGTGACGGGTAATCCAGAATTTGGTTGGGGCAGACCGAATAAATATATCAAGCAAGGAGACCTGACTGATAAATACCAAATTCTGAACTTGATCACAGTACACATTTTATTACCCCGTGCCCAAAAGAATCAAATCTACACTGAGCAAGCTTATTTTCTATATGCATTTGGAATGGGGCATACTATTGATCTACCAAATTTAATCTTGAATCAAATGGTACTTGCTGTGGATAGGAAGAAATCTTCACTCCCATATGCTATGCTAGTTTCTTAGTTTTGCAGGAACAAATGAGTGATTATCAATCCAACATGGAAAACTGCAGACCATTTTGGCCCGTTAGATAAAATTTCATTGAGAAAAAGTCATGGAGGACAACAAGAAGAACAACCAGAGAAACCCCCTCCAGCAGAAGAAGAACCATTCCAAGGCTCTAAAGAATTTATTCCGCCAAAACAACAGCAGCCACAAGAGGATCAACCATACATACTAGTGGATGATAGAACTGACAGACAGATTTTCCTAGGATTAGAGACCATTGTCACCCAGCTTGGTAACAGTATCATAGATATCAACAAACGTATGGAGGATTATGAACAAAGTCAAGCTGAAATCTTGAGGCTACTGAGAGAACGTTTTGGAGGAGGCCCATCTACTTCGTAGAAGAAAAAAAAAAGATTCTACTGAAAAACTCTGCTATCTTTCACTCATTTTTTTAATTATGCACTTGAACTTTAATTTGTGTTGTGCACTTATTTACTTTTGAACTGTCGTGTGTTTTAGATTTGGTTATTTTGAATTTGTGTGTTAAACTTATTTGTTTTGAACTAATGTGTGATTAAGTTTGTTTTTGCTAAAGTTAGAACCTATATTGTTGACATTAGGAAGACTAGTTCATATGAATCACAGTGAAATTAGAATAGCATTCCTATGTTTTGTAGAAATATTCTTAAACTGATCACGCCGAATTTTCATATTTTAGTTGTATACTATCTTAATATTTTTATTGAAACTTAGTCTTAAAAGCACATTAGATTGCTTTATTGTTAAAAATCTTGTGAAATATTATACACTTTGCATATATAGTGGAGATGTAAACCTATTGCAGATTTTGGACCAATCTTTCTTGGACAGATACTCTACATCTACTCAAATACAAATCTTCGATTCAGCGGTAAACTTTCCTTGAATAATCTCATTAACTTTGTTTTGATTAAAACTGATTACATTGTATTATTAGCATTGTCCTTAACTTTCATATAGAAATTATACATATATATATTCTGGAAAATGATCTTAGGCCATGTTTGATTAAATCTTGAACCTTGACCATTTCTTTTACAAAATGATATCCTTAGTCAGTCATGATTGAGCTTAAAAAGTATATATTCTTTTGTTTAAACCCAAGAAATACCCGAGCCAGATAAAAAGATATTAACTTTTCTTTGCTATCTAATTTTCTTGCACCCTTGTATAACTCAACAGGATACAGAAAAATAGAAAAGCAAAAGCAAGAAACAAGAAATTCTGAAAAAAAAAAAATTTAATGCAAAAACCAATAAAGTGAAAAATGGGAAAAAGAAAAGAAAGAAACATGTGAAATCCTAGAAAAATAGAAGAAGGTGTGCTACAATACTAAAAGATAGCATTTGAAATCCAATGACGTCGTTTCATAAACCTTAAACTCATGGCCACATTACAACCCTAATAAAGTCATTTTTGATTCCATAAATCATATATTTGTTTTAGTTCTATTAATTCTAAAAAGGAAAATGTTAATAGTATATTTAATATAGTGTTAATATTCTTTCATGAGATTATGTCAAATTCCATTTTCTTCAACTAATCATTCTTTTGATTACTACATGTGAAATTATTTGCCTTGTTAATTATATTCCAACCACATGTAGATTGTGAGAATAGTCACTATAACAAGTGTGTTCTTTTTGCTGAGTGTAGTTCAAGAAAGGATTGACATCAAAACTACCAGGAAGAGGGTAATGTTTCTCAAATGATTTTTGAAAATAAAGAAATCATTACACACACACAAGTTTTTACAAAAATATATAGATAATATTACAACTAACGTGTGTTACTCTTAGAGTGATCAGAGAAGGAAATATCTTGACAAGACAGATAGAGTATTAATTTAATTTTACTTGTAAAAAATATGAGTCATGTATTTCTAATTACTGAAGTTTGTAGGTAGCTTCACTAGAAACCTTCACGAGACAAAACTCATCCACTAGGAATCACCTAGGGATTTAAAGGCTTATTGTATATGCTAAATGCAATCATACAAAAATCTACGAAAATGATTTTACCTCTATTTTTATTATATTATGTTAATATTTTTTTCCTATTTATTTACAAGGGACTAGTAAAGTTTAAGTTGGAGAGTGTGATTAACCCTAATTAATATATAAATTAGAACAATAATAAAGTCGAATTAGTGTGATAAAATAACTAAAAACAAGAACTTATGATCAATTAGGGTTTGCGCGGTAATTAGGATTTTTAATATTTTATGTCCAAATTTCAGGGGTTTAATGCAGAATTATCAAAGAATACATGAAATAAAGCATAGAAGGTTGAAGCTATGAAGGCTCAAGTGTAATTACCAAACATGAAGAGTCAGCTTAATGCAACTTGCATTTCTAGTAAAGCTCCACCGTCCGAATGGTGGTGATGGCGTCCGGACGGTCACCTTGATGCCTGTCTTCATGTTGTCCACCTCCTGCTTCTTCAAACGGCTATAAATAGCCATCTCCTCTTTAGACTTTAGTAGGCTGAAAAAGAAAGAAAAGAAAAGAGAAAAAAAAAGAGAATGAGAAAAGAAAGAGAAAAAGAAAAGAGAAAGAGAAAAAGAGAAGTTGCAAAAATGATCCGGTCCGTGATGCACTTTAGTCTAAACTTTGTACTTTTACATTTCTGTTGTATCTTTTTACTTGGATAGTTGAACTGTCGTCACCTTTTTGTCTTAACTGATAATAAAGGTGAATGTGTTTCAATTGTTCCTTGTGAAAGAAATTTTAGATTCTGTATTTTAATTTTAGTTATAATGAAAACTGACTGCACTCCTTGCTTGTCTATAGCAATGGGACGTGAGTAGATCCATATATCCTCCAGGGAAAGATAAACATATGTATAATACTAGTTAAATTCTGGAAATGATGATGTTTTATATATTTATATATCTATGTATTACATGCTTCATGCATGATATAGTGATGTACATACTTTCGGTGCTATGCCTAGAAGTATGTCATCAGTGCATCATCAACCTGCCGGTAAAACAACCACAGCATTCTTATCGGTATGGCTAGTCTTCCACCGGAATGCTGAAGATGTTAACTGATGCATGGTACAAAACCTAAATGATCCTTTTGGGTTATTAGGGTTTAACTAATAGATGTATATATATAACTATCAGATGAATGACCTAAGTGATCCTCATGAATGACTCGTCCTTCTGGATTACTTAGATCGTTTAACTGGTATAAAGGATAATATTATCAGTCTAACAACCACGACATTCCGATCGGTATGGCTAGTCCTCCACCGAAACGCTGAAGATGTTTAACTGGTATATATGTATCACAGATATAGTCAAATGAATAATTCAAGTATTCCTCATGAATGACTTGTCTTTCTGGTTTGCTTGGATTAGTCAATTGACATATCTATAACCAACTAACCTAAGAAGTTGTTGTGCTATGACTATTACCACCGGTTGACCAAAGAAGTGGTTGTATTATGGTTTATTATATATGCACCTACTATTATAAAAACAAATGAATAATTCAAGTATTCCTCATGAATGGCTTGTCCTTCTGGGTTGCTTGGATTAATCAGTTGTCATGGATACCACTAGCTAACCTAATAAGTTGTTGTGTGATGGTTTATATACATTAGACCTACCAATTGACTTGCCAGTAAAATGGAAGTTAATTGTTGTAAGGTAGCATTTTCAGCATTTAACCAATATAACACATATGGGATCCTTGAACTGAAGGATATTTTTTATTATTGTTTTACTCTTTCTGCACATAACTGTTTACGTAGACTCATTATCAATCTACGCTCACATCACTAGCTATCACATGCTATCTTATTCGAATTAGCAACTTTACTATTTTATTTCGTTTCCAAATTATTAAAACTCTTCATGGGATTGATACTTGGACTTAAAACTGAGAAAACTACAATTCGACCACTTATACTTGGGTGTATAATATCAATCCGATCACTAAAAAGTGCGAATCAGCATCCAACCATGACATTAATGTTCCATTCTTTCGATAAAGCACGATAATAGTGAAGATTGAAATGTATCATGTAGATATCGCCTAGGTACTTGCCTTGAACCAATAGGTTTTTTCATGCAAGAGTCATCCGTGACATAGAAAGAACCCATGGTTAGACATGGTACCTTAACTTTACTAGATACATTCAACCATTCAATGAACAAGTGAAATATAAAGCATTAAAGCATAAATGGATTACACAAATATAACTCCCGGATAATTTCTACATATTCATCTCCTCTTATTAAAGAGTGAATGAGGAACTACTCACTCTTCATGGCTTGGATAAAGCTAGAAAAGTGAGTGATGCTCATCCTTCCAAGTAGAGAACTTAAAAAGTAAAGTACAATATACGAGGAGTCAATCTTCACCAAAGAATAAGTGAATCATGTTCTACCCTTCACGGCTTTGGTAAAGCTCTAGAAAAGTGGAAGAGTTTCACTCCTCTAAGGAAGAAGGAAGCTCAAACAATGGAAGTGAAATAAAGTAAAAGAAAGCTAGTTACTTTTGGAGGATTTTCACCATAACCAAAAGATGAGCTATCTCTCTTGATACATGTAAATAAAAGCAAGTACAACTACAAGGGGAGTCTAAGTCTCCATCATGGTTGATACAAATGCAAAATGAAAACACAAACAAGAAATGTACAAGAACTAGCTCTCTACCCTACTTTTCAAGAGAGAAGGATTCTCTTTTTTTTTTTTGTACCCCTTTAAGCTCCCACAATGGGGCTATTTATAGGCAAGGAAATAGAGGGGTGAAGGAATAGTGTTTGCCACCCAAATCCAAGTGAAAAGCCAACAACTCTACAGCCAATCAGTGAGGCAGGTTCAAACGTAATTTGTCGTTCGAGCGTTGTGTCTGTTTTTGCTTTAAGGGCATTCGAATGCTAGATGGGATCTGAGCCCCCTACTCATGTGGCTTGTGGTCTCTGTGATGGTTATTTCCATATGTCTTGAATAACTCTGGCCCTGCACTTAGCAACTTGGTCCTCAGTAACTCATGACAACGTTTGAACGTGGAGTGGCGTTCGAACGTTGTACTTAAGTACTTCGGTGGTTCTGCTTTCTTTGCTGCAACACTCCAGTAGGTTTCAGTAGTCTAGTCTTCTCAGGTTTTCAGAGCACGTTCGAACGTGAGAGGGCGTTCGAACATGGTACTCAAGTACCTCAACATTTTCCCTTTTTGATTACAACACATCATGTCTCAGCGGCCTGGTCCTCAATCACTTCAGGGGAACATTCGAACATTGATCCACGTTCGAACGCTCTTGCTTTGTGCCAAGCTATTCCAATTTTGCCCCTTTATCCACTAGTGTTACATCCAAGTGTGATATTTGTTGTCCTTGAGCTCTTGTTCACTTTAGGACCTGAAATGTCATTACTTAAACTCCATCAACGCACAATTAGTCCCAAAAAAGCATAGTAAAATGCTAACTTTAAGCACTAATCACACCCCCTCAACCTAAATATTGCTAGTCTCTAGTAATACAACAACATTGTAATGTAAATTTATTTCTAATGCCTTTTTCTTAGGTCGTCCGATTGCATTTAGCATATACAACAAGTCATTGAACCACTAGGTTTACCCTTATGGACGAGGGTTGTCTCGTGAGGGTTTTCAGTAAATCTACTCACAAACTTCGGTCAAACAAATATGTATTTGAGGTTGCTAGATGAAATAAGTTTGCATTGTGGTCATTGAGACACCCAACCCTCAATTTTGACTTACATCCCCGCATGCTCCTTTTTCATAGGTATTTATTCTATCCAAAAATTAGCATCTGTCACATTGGCATTTGGGATTTCTTGAGTAATGGGAATGATCATTCTAGAAATAAGAATTGCTATATAACAAACATTCTACTTTACTACCTTCCATGGATAGCTTTGATTTCACCAACCTCTCTTAGAATGCTCTCAGCAAAAATTCGCTCCGATTATAGTGACTTGTTTCTCACAGGGCATGCAATTAGAAGATGGCAGTCAAAAAATCACATGCACAATTAGTAAAGGAGTGAAGTTTAAGGAAACAAACTAATCATGCATTGGCATAGTCTCATGGAGGAAAATTAAAGCAGATAAAGAAATGTTATTTAGCATATCCCGCATGTAGTTGGCGACTTACATATGCATCAGACTTGAGATCAATTAGGGCTTTTTGTAGGTTGTAATGTGGCTAGAGGTCAGTGGCTACGAAATGACGTTAATGATATTCAAAAAACTATCTTTTTCTTATGTATATTAGCACATTTCTTTCTTACTTTTCGGTCTTTTTCCAAGAACTTGTATTTTTTTCTTTCATTTTTCTCATTTTTCACTTTCTTGGCAATTCCCTATTTGTCTTGTCCATTTTCCTTTTCGGTTGTTTCCACCGAATTTTATTTCATTGAGCAGTAGCCACCATTGTCTTTTCTCTTTCTCTTGTTTTTCTGTATCATACTGATTTATAAGAGGGTGCAAGAAAATTAGATAACAAGGTATGTCAAGTATATTTTCTTATGGCTTGGTTATTGTATGGATTTTTTGAAAAAGAACTCATTCATTGAAGGCTCAAGCATGACTGACTAGGGATATACTTTGTGAAAGAAATGTCTAAGGCTCAAAGTCAAATAAAAAATGGCCTAAGATCCTTTCTCAAGTATGTGCACATTTATGTGTCATATGCGAAGGTTCCTTGTGGGATATGTAAATAGATCACTTTAGTTGCGTCAATCAAAGCAAAATTAATGAGATTATTGAAAAAAATGAAAGTGAAAGAGCTTACTTTGAGTGTTTTTGGACATCCTCTCAAAAAGAATTGCAAAGCTCAAAACTTACCATGGTATTCTCTGTCATCTCCATTGGTTATGTCGGGTGTTTCAAGGAATGTTGGTTATATAGCGATTTCATTTCGAGTCTGATCATCTAGTACCTTAAGAATGACAAATACTAATGTGCATTCAACAATTTAAGCATAGAGATAATACCAATTTTCCAAGAAATGTGGTTTCAAGTCTTGGTTGCTAAGTTGAGGTGTCAAACCGATCATATGCTTTAGTTATTTTAACAAGCAACATTCGAATGCACATTTGTTTCATTTATTATCAAGAATTACCAAAGTGCTAATTCTACATATGCATTTAAACAAATAAAAGTGATGAACAAAATCATTCATTCCATAGAATATGATGTTTACAGTAATACCAATGATTCAATCCATCCATACAAAAAGTGACCAAAACATAAATTTCAAATATCCACAAACAACCATCCACAAGAACAGAAATAGATATCCATAACATGTACAAAACAGCCATCCACAAGAACATAAATAGATATCCACAACATCTACAAAACAACCATCCATAAGAACACCCAAAGAAGAATCATATCTAAGAAGAAATAAACAAACGCCCAAATCCACTCAAGAATAGAAATAACCCTCTCACACTCCTCTGTCTCCATCGTCTCCACAAACTCCACTAGCTCCACCAGCTCCACCCCTCAAAAGACTAAGGATCTCATCCTACTTAGCTTTAATGCTAAGCATGATGTCCCGTAAGGAACGCTGGGTGGTAGTGTTGGGGCTTACCTCTTGCTGCTCTCTCTATGTCTCCGTCTCTCTCTCCTCTTCAGCATCAAGCTCCTCTTGCACTTCATCAACTCCTTGGGGAGAGGGCACTTCTTGTCTTGCTGCCAGGGCACCACTGTGGCCTTGGCTTCTCCGAAATGGGGAAGAGGACGCGGCCGAGGCAGAGGCGGTAGGAGGAACAACAACCAACCACCACCGGCCTTTGATCAACAAGCCTTCATGGAGGCTATTGGTGCAGCGGCGGCTACCATTGCACAAGCTAGTGCTACGGCCGCTACTATTGCACAGACGGGTACAAGTGGGGGCCAAGGAGGCTCCAGTCATCTCCAGAAGTTCAAGGCACATCAATCGTCGATCTTTATGGGAGGGGTGGACTCGATGGTAGCTGATCATTGGTTTCGGCAGGTTGACAAGATCTTGAGGGAAATGGAGATCACCTCTGACGCCACCAGGATAACTCTAACTACATTCCAGTTGGAGGGGGAATCCCAAGTATGGTGGGATTGGGTGAAAGACTCCAAAAACTTAGAGGCCATGACATGGGTAGAGTTCCAGGAACTCTTCATGGGGAAATACTTCCCGATGGCTGCGAGGCATGCAAAGGCCCGGGAGTTCCTAGATCTGAGGCAAGGAACGATGTCAGTGATGGAATACGTGGCTAAATTCACTGAGTTAGCACGTTTTGCTAACCAATATGTGGCCACAAATATGGCCAAGGTTAGAAAATTTGAGGATGGGCTAAAGTTATCCATCCTGGGTAAAATCGTCGGTCTTCTTCTACAAGACTTTGACTTGATGGTCCCCACAACTTTGGCCATTGAGAGAGAGGTAGATGACGCAAGGAGCATCCGGGAGTCTAGTGCAAAAGACAAGAAGAAGGAGGGTCAATCCTCTTCTTTTAGCTCGAGGAAGAAGTAAAGGATTTTTACTCCACAAGGATTTCAGGTACAGGGCCGCAGTTATCAAGGCCAAGGCCAAAGTCAATCCTCCCAAGGTGGGAGAAATCAGAGGCCTTCCTACCAGGTTGGCCAGAGGACTTGCTATCATTGCCACCAACCAGGTCACATGAAGAGGGATTGTCCTTAGAGGCAGGGATCCCAGGGTCATGGGTCATCGCAATCTCAGACTTCAGTGGGGCAACCATAGACGCAGTATGCTCCTCAGTACCCTACTACGGGTCAGGGCAGCTAGTACCAGTTCCAGGGTGCAGCACAAGGCCCTACTATTTCTCATGCAGGGACATCTCAAGCTGGCCAGATGGGCCAAGAAATGGGTCAAGGACGAGGCCAGGGCTCACAAGTCGGGACTTCAGGGACTCCAGGGCGTGTCTATGCCATGATGCCACAAACTGGGCCGGTAGATCCGTCGGTGATACAGGGTACATTTCTATTTTTTCGCTTATGGGCTAGAGTGTTATTTGATTCTGGTGCATCTCATTCATTTATTGCTGCATCTTGTGTGGATGACTTGGGCTTAGAGGTTGAGACCTTGGAAGAGCCATTGCATGTGAGTTCTCCCCTAGGTGCTAGGGTGAGAGTTGATCAGATATGTCGGGGGTGTGAGTTAGAGATCTCAGGGATTCTACTCACTATGGACCTTCGGGTCATAGACATGTTGGAGTTCGATGTGATCGTTGGGATGAATTGGTTAGCGGCACACCGAGTCGTCATTGATTGTGATCGGAAGCGAGTCACTACTTACACACCGGATGGGGTTTGTTTCATGTTTCAGGGGGATAAGCACGATGCTTTACCCCAAGCAGTATACGACTCCAGATGGCACGGGCAGCTGATGGGCTGGCTAGCAAGCCTTACCCTTGAAGACGAGGCGAGGCAGGAGTTAAGTCTATCTCTGGTTGTATGTGATTATGAGGATATTTTTTCGGATGAACTATCGGGATTACCTCCACATAGGGATGTGGACTTCACTATAGAGTTACATCCTGGTACATCTCCCATCTCTATGACACCACACAGGATGACGCCTGCTGAGTTGCAAGAACTCAAGGTACAATTGCAAGAATTATTGGACAAGGGATTTATTAGACCGAGCACTTCACCTTGGGGCGCTCCGGTTCTGTTTGCTAAGAAGAAAGATAAGACTCTTCGGTTGTGTATTGATTATCGGCAGTTGAATAGGGTCACTATCAAGAATAGGTACCCTTTGTCGATGATTGATGACTTGTTTGATCAGTTGAGGGGGGCACGAGTCTATTCCAAGATAGATCTTCGAACCGGTTACCATCAGTTGAGGGTTAGGGAGGAAGATATTCCTAAGACAGCGTTCAGAACGCGGTATGGACATTTTAAGTTCATAGTGATGCCATTTGGATTGACGAATGCTCCAGCGGCATTCATGGACCTCATGCATAGGGTGTTTCAACCCTATTTAGATCAATTTGTTGTGATTTTTGTTGATGACATCTTAATCTACTCCAAGTCTGAGGAGGAGCATGAGAGTCACTTGAGAATTGTTCTCCAGACATTGAGAGATTATCAGTTATATGTCAAGTTCAACAAGTGTGAATTCTGGCTTACTGGGGACACGTGGTGTCGGCTTCGGGTGTATCTGTGGACTCGGAGAAGATTGAGGCAGTTATGAATTGGGAGAGACCGAAGTCAGTCTTCGAGATACGTAGTTTCTTGGGATTGGCGGGGTACTACCGGTGATTTATTGAGGATTTCTCTCGATTGGCTGCGCCTATGACGAAGTTGACCCGAAAAGATGTCAAGTTTGTGTGGAATGATTCTTGTGAGAATGCATTCCAAGAGTTGAAGAAGAGGCTTACTTCAGCTCCTATTCTGATAGTTCCAGAACGTGGACAGAGGTACACGATCTATTGTGATGCCTCGAAGGACGGGCTGGGATGTGTTTTGATGCAGTCTGGGAGGGTAGTAGCTTATGGTTCTCAACAGCTAAAGAATCACGAGCAGAATTACCTCACACATGACATGGAGTTAGCGGCCATTGTCTTTGCCTTGAAGGCTTGGCGTCACTATCTGTATGGTGAGCAGTTTGAAGTATTTTCGGACCACAAGAGTTTGAAGTATATTTTCACACAGTGAGACCTCAATATGAGGCAACACCGGTGGATGGAGTATTTAGAGGACTATGACTTCACTTTGCATTACCATCCTGGTAAGGCAAACGTGGTGGCTGATGCACTTAGCCGAAGGTCACGAGGAGTTTTGGCTAGTGTAGCTTCCCGGGAGTGGCAAATGCTCGAGACTGTGGGACAGTTCGGGCTATGTTATATGGGTCAGGCTCAGGGTACTTTGGGGAGTTTGGTGACTACGCCGTCTCTACTGAGCAGGGTGATTGAGTCTCAGAGTCAGGATACGGAGCTATTGTCCATCGGGGACCGTGTACAGGCAGGTATGGGTGACGAGGGCTAGGCTACTCACTCAGATGGTAGTCTTCAATATCGAGGAAGGGTTGTGGTTCTTCAATTGGCAGATCTGAGGGAGGAGATCCTTAGGGAGTTTCATTGCTCCCGTTTTGCAGTTCATCCAGGGGGCATGAAGATGTATCATGATCTTCGTCGCCAGTATTACTAGAGTGGAATGAAGAGGCAGGTTGGCGATTTTGTCAGTCGATGTCTCACGTGTCAGCAGGTTAAGGCTGAACACTAGAGACCAGTGGGATTACTCCAGCCTTTGGAGGTAGCTGAGTGAAAGTGGGAGTATATCACGATGAATTTTGTGACCCATTTGCCACAGACATCGCGGGGTCATGACGCGGTGTGGGTGATAGTGGACCGGCTTACTAAGTCGGCACACTTTTTGGCTGTGCGGATGACCTTCACATTGGAGGAATTCTACAGGTTGTATATACGGGAGATTGTTCGACTGCATGGAGTACCCTTATCTATTGTATCGGACCGGGATCCCAGGTTTACGGCTCATTTTTGGGAGAGTTTTCAGCGAGCCATGGGGACACAATTAATGATGAGCACTGCTTTTCATCCCCAGACAGATGATCAGTCTGAGAGGACTATCCAAACTTTAGAGGACATGCTACGAGCATGCGTCCTAGATCTCAAAGGTAGCTGGGAAGATCACTTATCTTTGGTGGAGTTCGCATACAATAACAGTTACCAGGCGAGCATACAGATGGCACCCTATGAGGCACTATATGGGAGGTCATGTCGTTCTCCAGTTTGTTGGACGGAGGTAGGAGAGAGGTCTTCTAC
This sequence comes from Ilex paraguariensis, assembly GCA_963454935.2. Classification (NCBI taxonomy): domain Eukaryota; kingdom Viridiplantae; phylum Streptophyta; class Magnoliopsida; order Aquifoliales; family Aquifoliaceae; genus Ilex; species Ilex paraguariensis. The sequence goes on from CAUOFW020000787.1 coordinate 162,012, forward strand.
GGGTCCGAAATTGGTTAGAGACACCTCGAAGAAGGTGGACTTAATTCGAAAGCGTCTTCTCACGGCTCAAAGCCGACAAAAGAGCTATGCTGATAAACGGCGGCGACCTCTAGAGTTTGAGGTGGGAGATAATGTCTTCTTGAAGGTTATACCTAAGAGATGAGTGGTCCGGTTTGGTAAGCGGGGGAAACTGTCACCGAGATACATCGGGCCCTTCAAGATACTTGAGATAGTGGGTAAAGTTGCTTACCGGTTGGCATTACCACCAAATCTATCGGGTGTTCATGCAGTATTCCATGTCTCTATGCTTCGGAAGTACACCCCAGATCCGACTCATGTGGTGGATTGGGGAGAGCTTATTGTTGATGCTGATGGGACTTTCGAGGAGGGACCGGTGCACATCATGGATAGCCGAGAACAGGTTTTGCGAGGCAAGACCGTGCGGCTAGTGAAGGTGCTATGGCAGCATCGAGGAGTAGAGGAGGTGACATGGGAGCGCGAGGACACTATCCGTACCAGTTATCCTTTCTTGTCCGAGGATGGAGGTACATTCTTCTGGTCATTTAGCATTAATTGACTGTTGTATATGCATGTGATTGTATGTGCGTGTGTATGTGAATTTCGGGGACGAAATTCTTTTAAGGGAGGAAGAATGTGAAACCCGGGAAAATTTTTAACTTTTTCTGAAAAAAAGGGCAAAATGATAATTTTCCATTATAGTGCGGGTTAAAAACTGGTATTTTTATAGACTTCAGATGATAAAATGGACCTCACCGTTGGATTCGTCTCACCAAATCTAGTTACTCAGACAAATTTTATCGAATTCTGAGATAGTCAGATTCTTCACATTTTTCGAGGTGACGGGTGTTCGATAACCTCTAAAAATGAAATTTTTATAAAAATTTTAAAAGTTGAAAAATATTTTAAATAAAGTTCATATAAAATATTTTGAGCTTAAATCGGTACGAAATTTAATCGTTTCGGGGCGAAAACGGACCCGAACAAAGGACGACACTTGGTGCAACGAGGGCCAAGTGTTTAAAAAGTATAAAAGTGGGCAAATATCTGAAAAATTAGATGTTTTCTCTTCATTTTGCCCGCTGGATCAGACCCAAGAGCAAAGAAGAAAAAAATAATTCTTCAAGTTTTCTTTCGTCGATTCTCGGAGTTCCGTTGGTCAGAATTCGTCGGGCCAAGAATTAAAGTCGATCTACGTGACGAGAGCTACGCATGGGTACCAAAAACAAAGATTTTTACGGAAGATTCAAAGAGAGAATTTTGGAGAAATCTAAACTTTGGGCTTGAATCTTGTTCTTGAAGCTTCCTACAAATTCTTTACGCTTCAAGAGGTAGGATTCCTCCTACTCTGACCTATTTCTAACCTAAGGTGTCCATAGGGTTCATGTGGGCTGTTTTGGGTATTTCTAACATTTTTCCATTATGGTTGGTGTTATGGAAATGAGTAGGATCAATTCTAGTGTGAATTGGTAGTTAGAAAGTGCTAGTTTGTGATTTCTAGAATGTTTCGATAATTGGTTATATAAAAATCATATATTCTGATTTTTATTTTGTTATTTTTATTTTTTTGAATGATCCATATAAAATCTTGGCTTGATTTTGGTATATGGAAGTATTTATGTAATCCCTTGAAAATTGGGATCATGTGGGCATGCTTTGTGTTTTATATTATGCCTTGTGAATGAAATGTAATATTAGCATGTATTATGTGTTATCATGTTGATGGAGTGTTGATATATGCTCTTGGATATATTGAACTTGAAATGATTATGTGATTATATGCAAATGATATTAATTGTCATGGTATACAATGATATGTAAAAATTGTCATTTGGCATGCATTGTAATATGGACATGGAATTAACATCACATTCATAGGCTACATGCATGAGTGTGGGTGTAGGGTTGCATGGGGTGATCAACACCAACATTGGTGCTTGATGGTGGGCTCGGGAAAGTGGGATGGAATGTCCTACAGAGTCACACGGTGACATGCATAAGAAAACTTGTGTCGGGTATAGCTAGTAGGGCTAGACACTCCCCTGGGTGAAAAACCCTGTCACTTGGTTCATACACTTACCGGTGGTGAAATTTCAGAAAAGTGTAGCGGCGTACGGAGCCGGAGGTGCGATTCCTGAATCCGATACCCCATAAAGGCACATGATTTTGATATGTAAATTATTCATTTGATGGGAAACATCCAAGAATGAATTAGTTTTATGACATATGGTTGATTTCAAAATGATCTTTGGATGTGTTTTATCAAAGACGTTTGTTTTACACGTAAGTGTCGCATTGTGTTGTGGGAGTCGGTGTGGGCTCGGGATAGCATGCATGACTGAGTTTCATCTCATTACTTGGCATGACATCATGATTTTCCAACATTGTATTATATGTTATTGTTGGAGGGAATACTTGTTGTGAAATATTGCGTGTATACATTACATATGCATTTTAGGTGATGAGTAGCCTCTGTAGGGATTATTCTACTGGGCATTGACTCACCCTATACGGGAAACATTTTAGGTGTGGGTCATGCACCAATGGACGGCTCACAATCAGGGTCACATGGTTGAAGAAAAGCCGACTTGTGGTTTCCAATCCATTTTTTTTGTAAAAGTAGATTTGTAATTAAATTTTGGCATGTAATGTGTAAAGGAATTGTAATAGAGTCTATATGGACTGTTGTAATATAACCTTGCATATTTTGATATAAATATGATGATTGGACCCGGTGTGGTCAAGTTTTACGTATAAAATGGATCCTGTGTGGTTATGGTATTATATTGGACCTCGGATGGGTCATGTAAATGTTGATTGCACAGATTGTGTTTTGGGGTAGAGCTTCCCGTACAAAGGAGACTCTGCCCAGATTTCGTTAAATTATAGATCCCGGTAAATGGGACACAACGGTGCGATATCAAGTTATACGGTATCCATAGGCATTCCGTGGGTTGATGGAAAATTAACGGACCCCATGAATTTGGGGTGTCACAAAAAGCATAGTGGCTTGATTAACTAAGGATGACAAATTGAACGGCGATAACTATGACATATGGCGTCATAAGATTCAATTTGTCATGTATGAGCAATAAGTCTTGGATACCCTTGACTCTATGCTACCAGAGCCTAAGCGACATCAGACCCGCCAAGAACAAGAGAATTATCAGTCTTGGCAGAATAAGGATCAACTTTTGTGCTATACCATGCAAGTGAGCATGCAAGATGATTTTATTCCTAAATTTGAGAATTACTCCACAACTCACGCCACGTGGAAGGCCCTCAAAGAGAAGTTTGGTATTACTCCTCTTGTTAGGCTTTATGGTTTGACCATGAGGTTTGACTCGTATCAAAAGTAGCTAGAGCATACAATGAAACAACATCTGAGGGCTATAACCTTTATGATACGTGATTTAGGCGCTGCTGGTCATGTGTTGACCAACAAATAACAAGTTCAAGCTGTACTTCACTCCCTTCCACCATCATGGGAGCATATGAAACGAAACATGATGCATAATGAGAGTGTTAAAATATTTGAGAATGTATCGCGTCACCTTCAGCCTGAGGTTGAGTACTTGGAGGCTACCAAAGGTAAGAGTAGCACTTATGTGGCTAAAGTTGGCTCACGCAAGACCTTCGGGTCCAAGCACAAGCACAGGGGAAATAAGTTTGATGCTCAAACTGGGGATGATCATTCTAATTATAACAAGCACAAGTGGGGTAAAAAGCTGGTAAGAAGAATAAAGCCAACATGGTCTGCTATAACTACAACAAGAAGGATCACTTCACTCGTGAATACACTGAGTCGAAGAAGGTACTTTCTAGTTCTGTCTCTCGCATTGACTGTTTAGTTACTAGTCAAGTTTTTGTTGCTCACTCTCCTAATTCATGAATTTTAGACTCAGGAGCAATAGACCACATAACGAGACATAGATTCAGATTTGTGAAGTAATGTAAAGTTCCAACTGGAAGCAAACAAATTTACATGGGGAATGAAACCAATATAGATGTGCTTGGGATTGGCACATACAAACTGGAATTGCGAAACGGGCCCACTTTATACCTTTATGATGTATTATATGCTCCAGGAATTTGACGAAATTTGTTGTCAGTTACTAGCTTAATGAGACTAGGTTTTATTTTTCGTTTTGAAGGCCAACATGTTAGCATTTATAGGGGAACTACATTCTATGGATATTGTCATATCACAAATGGTTTTATTGTATTATATATTGATCATTCTAGTGATGAATCTTATTCTTATATTACATCTATGAATTATGTTGATTCTATTAGATGACATGCTAGATTAGGTCATATCAGACAAGATGGAATGAATGGATTAGCTAGAGAAGGACTTTTGGGCCCACTCGCTAAAATCAACTTGCCACATATGAAAATTGTCTTGTAAGCAAAGCAACTAGAAAACCATTTAGTAAGGCCAAAAATTCAATGCAATTAATTTACTCAGATATATGTGGCCCAATGAATGTGAAGGTAAAACATGGTGCATCCTATTTCATCACTTTTATAGATGACTTTAAGCGTTTCGGTCATGTCTATTTGATTTCTCAAGAGTCCAAAGCATTGGATTGCTTCAAACGTTACATTAAAAAGGTTGAGAATTAGTGAGACAATAATATTAAGGTTCTTAGAATTGATCGAGGTCACAAGTATCTATCTGAACAGTTTAAAGAACTGTGTGAAGAAAAAGGAATAATCAGGCAATTGACCATACCTGGCACTCCACAACAAAATGGTGTAGCGAAGAGGCGAAATCGCACCTTACTTGATATGGTTAGGTCTATGATGGCACATGCTCATCTTCTGATTTCATATTGGGGAGATGCTTTATTGACTGCTACTTATATCCTTAACTGAGTGCCTTCTAAATCAGTTCCTTCTACCCCATATGAGCTATGGATAGACACCCTTCTAAATCAATTCCTTCTACATGAGTTATGGATAGACACAAAACCTAACATAAATAATTTATGGTCATGGGGTTCAGTGGCTTATGTACACAATACTTCTTATAAGTATGAGAAGTTAGGTCCTAGAGGGAAGAATTGTATCTTCATCCGCTATTCTGAGCACTCTAAGGGCTATGTGTTTATAAGTGAACAACTTGATGGAAGGGTAACTGAAATTGAATCGCGGGATGCAATTTTCTTTAAAGAGGATTTCCCTAGTAGAGGAGATGTGTCTAAAGGAATAGAACTCCACGAGTTAGATGATCCCAATTGAGATATACCCACTAACCAAGTAGAGATCAAGAAAATAGTTTTGTCACCTCCTAGGGACAGTGGGTGCGATATACGCAATAGTGGATCAGTTCCAATGCATGTAGATCCAAATGACACAGAGTTATGTAGAAGAAAGCGTGGAACCATCCCTCGACATTGTTTTGAGATTGAAGGAGAAACTTTCATGGTTGCACCACATGATGATGCTAAACCTAAAAATATTAAAGAGGCTCTATTATTACTTGCTAGTAACGAGTGGATAGCTGCAATGAATGAAGAGATGAAGCCAATAAAGGCTAATCAAGTTTGGAAATTGGTTGACCTTCCGCCTGGGCGCAAGGCCATGAGGAACAAATGAGTTCTCAAAATTAAGCACAAGGCGGATGGATCCATAAAAAGATATAAGGCTCACCTAGTGGCAAAAGGTTACACCCAAAGAGAGGGTGTGGACTATGAGGAAACTTTTTCTCCAATTGTAAGGTTTGCCTCGATTCGCATGATTCTAGCTATTGTCGCACATTTGAAATTAGAATTATATCAAATGGACGTTAAAACTACATTTCTTAATGGAGAACTGGATGAGGAGATCTACATGGATCAACCTGAGAGCTTCATGGTGGTGGGTCAGGAGAATAAAGTATGTAAACTCCAACGATCCATTTATGGCCTGAAGCAGTCATCCAGACAGTGGTATCTAAGGTTTCATCAAGCTATCACTTCTAATGAGTTTACGATGATAGATGAAGACCATTGTGTGTATGTTAAATGGTCTAAAGATAGCTTCTTGATTCTATCTTTGTATGTTAACTATATTTTATTGGGAAATAATAAGGACATGATTATTACTACTCAAAAATGGTTACCTCGACATTTGAGATGAAGGACTTGGGCAAAGCAAGTTAGATGCTCGGAGTTAAGATCCTAAGGGATCATTTAAGAAACTTATTGATTTGTCTCAAGAGACTTACATTAAGAAGGTTCTTGAGCGATTCCAGATCCATAACTGCAAACCCATAGACACTCCTGCAGCGAAAGATGAGAGCCTAAGCCTAGAGATGTGCCCTAAGTCTCCTGAGGAAAAGGAAAGGATGGCTCGTGTTCCCTATGCCAATGTTGTAAGCAGCTTAGTGTATGCTATGATGTGTATCCATTTCGATATTTGCTATACGGTAGGCCTAGTTAGTTGTTTTCAATCAAATCCTAGAATAGCTCATTGGAAGGCAGTCAAAAGGATACTACGATATCTTAAGGGGACTTCAGATTATATGTTATGATACCAGTCTCCAGATTTACAGATGGTTGGTTATAGTGATGCTGATTGGGGTGATAATATAGATGAACGCAAGTCCACACCAGGATATGTTTTCTTACCTAGTGGTGGGGCTATTACATGGAGTAGTAAAAAGCAATCATGTATATCCTTATCCACCATAAAAGCAGAATATGTGGTTTGTTCTACTGCTATACAAGAAGCTGTTTGGTTAAGAAGATTCTTTCAACATCTAGGAGTTGTCACACATACCTTGGGCCTAGTGACAATTCATTGTGATAGCATGGCTGCATTAGCTTATGCTAAGGATCCTAAGTATCATGGAAAAACCAAACACATAGATCTAACATATCATTACATTAGAGACATGATTGCACAAAAAGAAGTAATCTTGAAACACATATCTACAACTCAGATGGTTGCAGACCCCCTAACTAAACCTATACCTAGAGATGTGTATATGACTCATGTTAGAACTTTAGAACTTCGTAGGTATTGATTATGTGCTAGAGATTGTATGGATCACACAATCATTTGTATTGACATTTTTTGGGATATTAATACCTGATTTTAATTGCAATTGAATGTTATATTGCTTGATTACCTTGATATTTGAGAAAGCACACACATTATGTCAGCGGGTGTGATTGGCTCACTTACACTAGCAATCACCTTTGACGCTTGATATGTCGAGCAAAGATGAGATACTCTAGCATATAGTGTTGCTCTGTTTCGCATACAGAATGAGATCTGACATTTTAGGATCAATAATGGATACAACTTCATGTCCATTATGCCTGTGTTTGTTGATTAGCCAGATACCGGATTTAATTTGGCGTCTTTGGAGGGCGAGCAAATAGAGAACTCGGATTAGACGCTTGTAGAGCTTCTAAACTAAGATCTATACGGTGTTTGAGTATGACATACGCTCTTATTAGGATCGAGACACTCCACCGTAACAAGTATTTCATACTACATGTGCTTGACAACAATTTAGGAGATGAAGGAATGGATCCCTACTTCCTCACTTTGTGAGCCCTGCAAGTTATTTTTTACATGACCAGGTTATTTTGTTTAACCAAACATTCTATGGACTCTCTGACTTTTAACTATGTCATAAAGTGAAAGAATTAATGCTCAGCTACTTTGGTATGTTACTCACGACCATGATTGATTCGACCTTCCAGGACATTGCTGGGAAAACGATATAATTTTGAACTAAGTGACATGAGGGTGAAAGGAAGACCATTTGGAACATCCTGCAATATATTCACTATCGACAACTTTGGGCGCTAGTTTAGATACTGACAAAGTGTGAATGTATAGACGAAAGCTTAGAGGGGTTATGCATGCTCGTATATTGTGAGGGATTATAGATATTTGAATCTGTGTATCCGAATGGGGTCTAGAGTACTTGAGACACCATTTTCATTTTTTTACGGTTAATGTCTCTATTTTGGCTCTATAGAGTTTCCAGTGTAGAGCTCCCAAACTGCAAGTGTGCTCAACGGTCGCACGATCCATTAGACTGTATAAATTGATGTTGATGTATATGATGGATTGAAAGAGATGACAATGTCATACCCATCATGTGCAAGTAGGAGATGTTAGATATTGGTTGGGTCATGGACCCGAACGGGGGCTCCCATGATGGGTTAACCTAAATTAAAAAATATTTTGGAGGTATCCTTCACCTAAAATACATGTCTGTGTTAAATATTAACATACATGTTCCTATAAGATGTGTCTCTTAATGACACCTATTGGTTGCCTATATAAACTCAAGGCAATCCAATAGATGACACCTCTAATAATTCATCTAACATTAAAACTCTCATACTCTTTTCTCTCTCTCCCTACATAACATTGAAAGACTTTTGTGCTGTGGAAATGCGGTGTTGATTTCTACTGTGTAACAATACTATACTGCTCGAGCAATCGAAGAAAAGACGAAGAAAAGTACGTGGAGCATTCTCAAATGATTTTTAGGATTAAAGCGAACAAGATATATTTTTGATCCTACGCTTCTGCAATATATTATACAATCCCCAACAATTGCACAAAACAAAATCAAAACCTTCACAAACATCCATTGCCATTAACACAAAACTACAACCAAGAAAAATAAGCCATCAACAATAAATGATCCTCAACACAACTAAAGCAGCCATAAAAATCATTTTAGCAAAGAAACAATTGATTTGGATGAAATACTAAAGTGGATTGTAAATTTTCTGAAACTATATCCTATGCATTTTTATTAGTGGCGGGTGATTGTTTTATGATTTTGTTAATCTAATAATTTTCTCTTAAATTTAAAGATGAAAAGAGGCACCAATAGACAAAAATAATGAATTAAACAACCTTGCTTCAGAATCATGTTTTCTTGACAAAATGAAAACAAAATTTTCTCATGCTTTTCCTAATCTCATAGTGGAGCATCATTCACCAACCTCAATTAAGACAAGACAGAGAGAAAAAAACAGTACTTGTTGAAGCAATGTGTCGCTGGTTCCGCAAGGGCAAGACAGACGGGGATTTGTGCGTCTTATAGAGAAAGAGAGGTAGAAAAAATGTCTGAGTTCAATTACAAGTGTAACGCCCCAAAAATCACCATGGATGACATTACCATTTAAAAACATTCCTGTCATGAGAGCAACTAAATAAATCCATCATTAAAGAATATCTTTAATTTAACAAAATTTGGGTAGAGCTCCCCGTATTTAACAAAATTTGGGCAGAGTCTCCTTTGTACGGGGAGCTCTACCCAAAACACAACCTGTGCAATTATACTACATTGACCACACCGGGTCCATTTACCCATCAAATAATAAACTTTCATTCACCACATATAATATCCACAATATTATCCCAAAGAATAGGCCAAGCTATGACACTTACGTTCCAAAAGAATTATACTCAAACTTAACAGCGGAATAAACAAAATACTAGACTATACATGATCGTAAATGAATAGTCTAACACAAAAATAAACTATAACTCTAGATGTCCACCTTGAGATCTAGATTCCCCTCTAGTGGAACCTCCTAATTTCCCGGCTCGTCAACGTCGAGATCTTCTCTAGCACGAAATCTATAAAGAAAACATTATTGGTAGGGTGTGAGCACTAAGCTCTGTAGGAAAATCCTCCCAAACTCTAACAAGATTTGAAAAACGTAAAAAAATGGTCAGTCTCATTTCACAAATAGCATACGTAAATTTTGAAAGAAAACATGATATTTTCAAAGATCTCAAGTTTATACATTAACAATAATTAAGTGGAAGAGTAAGTCAATCCCACTATAAATAGCCATTCCAAAGAGTAATTATTAAATGCAAGAGTAAAGTCAATCCCACCATAAATAACTATTCCAAAGAGTAATTATTCACATAACAATTTTCAAGATAATTATATCTAAAAGATAACGCAATAAACAATAACCACAATATATCTCAAGTCTGACGTAAGATAATCGCATGAATAAACCCATCGAGAATATCCTGGCCCACACACACATAAATCCTCGCAAGGATATCAAACTTTGGGAAGGGCGTCTATCGATGCATTGTCCTATACCAATGCACCGACAATAACGAATCCGACCCATGCATAGTATATTAATCCTCTGACACGGCACCCGTGAGCTAATAATGATTTGGTCCTCGCGAGGCACCAATCCCACTACGAGTAGTAGGAAAAGTTCAAATCTACACGGAGTAAGAACCACACACATCTACCCACTCTACGATACCCAGTCAACGGCCACCCATGATCATTCAAACACCTCTATGAGATATAATCACCAACAATTTCTTAATAAAAGTTTATAATTTTCAAAACCCCTAAATTTTATAGGTATTCTCAAATCACATTAAATCTCAAAAATCCCTAATTTTCTTCCATATGATTCCAATAGGACAATTTAAGAAAAATATGCAAAAGATCATCAAACATATATTTTTTGTTCAAACAAAACACTAGAGTTTTGAAATCAAGAATTAAGGAATATCAAAAAGAAAAATCTCTATTTCTTAAAAGAAACAAGAGTTTTTGAGATTTCAAAAATTTCATGGCTATCAAACCATAATTTCATTCCAAACATGATAATATTTGCAAGAGTATCAAGAAATAATGATTTCATAACATATATCTAAGATTTAGAAGCAAAATATACATAGATATAAACCCTAACCTCAATGTAGGAGAATGAGAAGAAATTCATACCTAAAATCAAGAATTTCAAGTGAAAGCCCAAGCTCTATAGACCTCTTTTCTCCTTTCTTTCTTTTCCTTTACCTTCTCCTAGGGTTCCAAGAGGTGTGAGGTGAGAGTGAAGTGAAAGAAATGAGGGTAAAGGGGCTGAAATTAGTGTTTTAAACACAGCCAACCTCGAAAAATACTGTTCACAATCTGTTTTTGTTTTCTCAAAAATTATAGTTTTACCACTAAGAATCTCCAATTTAATCCATATGACTACCCTAAGATTTTTCGACATTCCGGATTCATTTTTAATGTTATTTTAACTTAAAAATATTTATTTTTATGATTTATTTCAAAACTAAAATAAATTTAGACTCGAAACATTAAAATTATTATTTTCTTCCTCCCTAGTATTTATTCTTACGATTTTTATATATATGGTTTATGCTTACATCATTACATATATAAGAATTACTAAACAAGTACATTACTATATTAAGATAAACATGTGGGGGTTTACACTTTCAAAGTTTAAGAAGAAAACACAACACTTTACTATCCAAAGAACACTACAATGCAGATTTTTTTATCAACTTTGGAGAATAAATTGATTTGACTCAGGTAGTTCTAGTATGTGTGACTTATATGGTTGGAAAGATATACGAGTTAGAGTTCTAAAAAAAATAACGGTGCACAATTTGGACTTTTCAACAAAGAGTTATGATCAAATTGGTGAAAGGTAGTCTGCCGGACTGCTTGGTTCTTCTATACTTGTTTGGAGTCTAAATATACTTATTATTCTTATATTTTGATTTATGATGTAAATGGAGACGTTAAATACAAAACGAAGCTAGTTGGATGATTGTTGATAGTTTAGATATGTGGGGGTTTACAACAAGGCAGCATATGGAGGGGCAAAATCAAATGACTTAAATTGTTCACTGTCGGATTTGTAACTGATATAATCATTGCAGCTCCACACATTAATTCCAAAAATCTATAGAGCCACAAAGAGAAGTATAGTAAACATAGAGGAAACAAGAAACAACCAATTTTGAGACTTTGTAATTGGTTTCTTAAATGCAGAATGTAACACAATACGTTGCCCTCGAAGGGGGTGGGGGTCCTTCATCGTCTGCTTATTGAATTGTGTTTGTGAGTGAGAGAGAGAGAGATAAGGGGGAATGAAAGACAGATTAAAGTTACCAATAAAGGAGGAGAGAGAAAGATAGATGAAGAGGTGGGTTTATCAATAACATTTTAGTGGTATATTAATATATGTTTGAGCTTTAGTAATTCACTTATATTTAGGAATTAAAATTAAAATAACATCCAATAATTAGCAACTCAATAGTCAGCATAATTGTGAGAATTGCATTATATAAAATTTAAAAATATTAATTACAGAAAAGATAGAATTGAGATTATTTATTTTGTTAAAATTATTTTAGTCAAACAAATATTTTTTATTTTTATTAATATTTAGAAGTAATATAAATATAAATTTACCCCACTCAGATAATGTGGATATCATCCATCAGTTTAGTCGAATCCCGTAACCAAGCGGGCCAAAGTACACCTTTTTTCATCCCGCGCTAACTCGGCATTTCAAAGACAAAACCCTAACAATCTCTCTCTCTCACCACCACACACACAGTTCTTTTCTTCTGAAATGTCACAACCAATAGCAGTGGACATTATCTCCGACGACGATGATCAGGACACAAGCAACGACGTCGCGTCGACTCCGCTCCCAAAGCAATTCAAGAAACCAAGAACAAACTCGAATTCCCATCCACAAAGCCCTCCTATCTTCGTCATCGACGATGACCCAACTCCTCGCAAACATTCGGTGGGTACTACCTCCACCCCGTCGTTTGTCGCCGAAACCCCGACTTCCGAGTCGCCGAAATCGGAAGTTTCAGTCGTCAAATGCAATACTGAAGGTGTTTTGAATACCCAGCTTAGGCCTTGTTTTATGTCTGATCATAAACCTTCTGGTAAGCTTCATTGCTTTATATGTGGAAAGTGTTCTTTTAAAAACCTGAATTTATGTGATTATTGGATTTTTTTTTGCGCTATTAACTGGGTTTGATAGGTCTTGGCCTTTATTTTGTTGTTTTCAATATAAAATCATATCAATAATAATTACAGAAATTTGGCCAATAATGGGACTGAGAACCAGGACTGAGTATTCTTTCACGGAATTCGACACTCTGAGAAGATAAAGAACTATTGTATATCAGACTTACTAGACAGTCACGCCTAGGGTTTGAAGTGCTTCTCTCCTTACTCCTGATATCTTAGTGAGGAAAAGCTACAAAATGATACACTTTCTCTTGCCCAGAAAAATTAAAAAAAATGTCACTTACAATGCGAGAAGAAACTATATAGGATTGTAGAGGATGTCTGTAAGGTGGGATAAGAGAATCATGGATGAGAAACAAGTATAGTTGCATGAATGATTTCTGAAGTGGGATATGAGACTGCACCAATTGAATCACTTCACATCTGTTTTTAAGCCTCCCAAAATTTATAAGTTGATTCTACTTCCCTTGCATATATTTGAAACATTCTTTATGGCATTGTTTTGTTGACTGATATATTTCAGAGTGTGATAAATCCAGCGATGTAGGTATCTTTTTTCTTAACATTTTTGTGTTTCTTAAATGAAAAGAATTTTTATTGTTAGATTTGTCATGGAACAAATAGTTTATCCAAGATTCTTGTATGGGTATTTATGATGATGTTATTTTGGAATTTGGGCAGGGGCCTGCCCATTTATGGCTTGCTTACAAATTTATGTAGGTTTATTGCTTTGGCTTTCACAATTTTTGGCCTTTAAAGAGAGTTTTGTACATATAATATATGTGATCTTGTGGCATTGCTTTGAGAGAGAAATCAAAAGTTTACAAACCATTGGCTAGTAATTTGTGAATATGGCATATCTTCTCCAAGGTTTAAACCCTTGTGATGCAGCAAAATCTCAAATTTGTTGTAAATTACTATTTACAACAATAAGTAACACTTTTTAATGAATTTTCAAGATTAGAATAAAAAAAAGATCAAAAATATATGAATTTCTAGGACAAGAGACTAAAAAAAGACTAAAATTTTGAATTCTCTAGAAAAAGAATAAGAAAAAACTACTACCAAAATTCATAAAGAGGTATTTTTACTAGGGAAGTCTTAGCATCACCTTAATAACTCTTTAGTCCTAGCCCTTCAAGATAACTAAAAACTCACATGATAGTCGCATGAATTTTTAAAAAGAGTAGGACCATAAGTACCATCTATAAAACTCGTATAAAATATAAAATATTGCAGAAAATAAAAAGATAATTAAAAAATTTGGTAACTAAGGCTTTCACTAAGTCTATTAGTGCGCCAGTTGACACCAATTGTTTAGTCATATCTGTGAAGACTATAGTTATCAAATCAAGATTCGTATTGGGAATTAAAATTCTAGATTTGAGAATCGAAAATTATATCAAATCAGGAATCGTAAAATTTGATAGAAAATTCGAACAATGATAAAAAATAACATGTACAAATTTAAAATAGGCAATATATTAAATATTGAACATTATTGTATTTTTAAAATAATCAATTGACTAATATTGACATGACCACGTCGTCTAAATGAAAAGATGCTAGCCTTTATAAATCTTTGCAAAATTACACTTGAGTTTGTACCCTATTATTTCTTTCTTAATGCATAATAAATCGTTTTTTCAAAATGGTCATGATGTAAGATGTATGATTTTAACCAACAAATAGATATGGTGCAAAAATGTGATCCTCTTTTATGGTGATTAGAAAATCATCCAATCCATGGAAACTGTAAACTTCACCCATACATTGCGGTGTTGACCACTCTTTGATAGCTCTTATTTTTTCTTCGTCATAACTTGCTTAAATGTGCTCAGAGCATTAGAGAGTCCGAATGTCATCACTAACCACTCACAGAGTCCATTAGGTGTTTTGAAAGTGGTCTTCCATTCATTACCACTTTGCATTCAAATTTGATGATTTTCACTTCTCAAATCTATCTTGGAATACACCTTGGATTTAGCGAGAATGTCAAGAATGTCTTTCAAGCAAGGAATTAGAAAGCGATACTTCCCTATAATCTTGTTTATGGTACGACTATCCACATACATTCTCCATGAACTATCCTTTTTGGGTGTAAATCAAGCTAGGACAACACTAGGACTTTTATTTTCACACCCCAAACCATTGTTAAGTAACCTTTCAACTTGTTTTTGCATTTCAGCTTTATGTGCAAGTGGCATTCTATAGGTCGATAGATTGGGTAAAGCTGCACCTTGTAGTAAATCAATGACATGTTGAATGCTCCTCATTGGTGGCAAACCTCACAGTAACTCATCACTGACAAGCTCCTGAAAATTTTTAGTAGTTGTTGAATTTCGAGTGGATAATCTTGAAATTCAATCTGTTGGGCCTCCATTACACTCCTAGTACCTATCTACCGGTGCATAGATAATTCCCAATTCTCTACTCTGCACTTCAAAGTTTTGGGCTAACCTTTCTAGTATTAGGAAAAATTATAGTTGTCAAATTGCGTATCGAAAGACGTATTGTTTTTAAAAAATAGTGTATCATATCGTATTATATATCGTGTATCGCAGGATATGTGCAATTTTAATTTTTAAATAATTCTTAATAAAGTATTTATATATACCTTTATAAAAAAGTTATAGACTCGTAATAACATAAAATTTCATTAATATTCCACCAATTATTCAAGTTCTCAACATAGTTCAGTAACATTAAATGCAAATACCTCTAATTCAAACTTTTAGTATTAACTGCTTGAACAACCTTAATATTTATCAGGAATTTTGAATTCAATTGAATAACGTTAACAACAGATTTTATTTATTTTTTAAACTATAACCAATAAAACGACGTTGTTTCACTGGCTAGTGATTTAAAAATAAGTTATAGTATAAAATGATGTCATATCCGTCCCAAAAAATCCAAAAATAAAAATAAAAAAAAGAATCGTCACGTATCATATCGTGTATCGTACGATACAGTGCAAAAATGATACAGAGATACGATACGTATCGTTTTTTAGGTGTATCGTGCCGTATCGTACGATACGTATCACATATGGGAAAAACTGTAGCTTTTTCCTTTAGAGGTTACAAAGTTAGGTTCTTACTACCTTTCTTGAAGGAATAAGTATTGGCTTTTGTATAATGGATTATATGCTTATCATACAACCATGACCGCCTTAAAAGAATATGACTTGCATCCATGGATATCACATCACACCAAACTTTGTCATCAGTCGTATTATCCGTAGTAAATTTAACCAAGCAACAACAAGTGACCAGTACCTCATTTCTTCTTCGGAACCAAGCAACCTTATAAGGATTAGAGTGCTCTTCGGTTGGTAATTTCAACTTCTCTATAGCATCCTTGGAAATGATGTTTGCACTGCCACCCCCATCAAGAATATTACAAACTTTACCGGTGCAAAAAACTTCTGTACAAAAATATTGTGTTTCCTCCAATCCTCTTATCACTCTTCGTACCACTAAGGACTCCCCTTGTACCGGAAGAATTTCAACATCTCCCTTATCATTTACATATTCATCATAGCTAGGTTTCACTACTTCCTCTTCTTCATCCCCAAACTCTATGAGATAACTCTTCTTTGTGGGCATGCATAATATGTGTCCTTTTTTGCTCCACAAGTGAAATAATGAAACTGTGAAGTAATTCCTGTCTTTGAACTATTTGCATCAGCAACATATTCTCCATCAAACCTTTCAATTGTGTTTCCTTACTCACTTCTATCAGTCACCTCATTGCTTCCACCACCTAGTTGATTTGTTGTAGTAGCCTCACGATCAAGTTTTGAGGCCATTTGTTCACTCCAAATACCTCGTGAAAGAATGTGTTTCTCTGTGTTGTACCATAAACCCTTCCAAATAATGGTCTTCTCGCACCATAACGCCAAACTCTCTTTTCAACCATTAAGGTATTTTGTCGAGCATCTTCTATGTTGAACATACGAACCACTCCCATCTCATCCCTAATTGAGTGGTTCAAGGCCGAATGATAAACAAGTAGTTATTTGTTCATTACTCGTTTAAGCCAACCCGAATAGAAAGATTATTGAACTCAGATGCATACTTCTCTACCGTAATACCCATTTGTTTGAAGGAGTGAAATCTTTCATACAACTCCATTCCATAATCGACTGGCAAAAATTGCTTTTGCATCTTCACCTTCGTATGTTTCCATGTGCAGATTTTTCGCTTGCATTGTTGAGACCGTTGCTCTTCAACTCGCTTCCACCATTGAAGTGCAGTATCCTTTAATTTAAGCTTCACAAATAGGAAATTTCTCTCATCTGCCTTGGATTTTCACTCAAAATAGGTCTCCACACTAGCTTCTCAATCCAAAAAATCTTCAGCATGCATCTTTTCGAAAAAATCAACAACTTCGATCTTAATTCTTCCACCATTCAAATCAAGAATACATACCAATCTTTCTTCCAATCCACCTCGATTCAGAATGTCTACGTGCTCAATTTTTTGGAAGGGATTCTCATCTTCAACTTCATGATCATCAGCAGACTACCTTTCGGTCTATGAAAGGGTCGCGGTTGCCTTTTAGAATCTCCATACGGTCCTCTTCATTGTTGTGTTTGTACTGCTCGTGACAAATCTTCACTCATACTCCTCATCTCAACCATCTCAGTTTGTTGGAACTGATTTCCTCTTCCACCATGATTTCTACAAATCCGGCCATGATGTAAATCTAGAGCTCTTATGCTCTGATACTAAATTGATGTAACACAAATCTCAAATCTGCTGTAAATTACTATTTAGAGCAAGAATTAACACCTTTTGATGGATTTCCAGCAACAAGATAATAAGAAAAAGCATTAGAATAAAAAACAGAACAAGAATATATGAATTTCTAGGGCAAGAGACCCAAGAGACACTGAAATACTGAATATTCTAGAATAAGAATACAAATAAACTGCTACAAAAACTCATAAAGAGGTATTTATACTAGGTTTATAGAAGCCCTAGCATCCTAGCCCTTCTGTCACCTTAATAACTCTTTAATCTTGGCCCTCCAAGATAATTGAGAACTCACATTACAGTCACATGACTTTTTAAAAGGACTAGGACCATATATACCATCTATAAGACTCGTATAAAGTATAAAATACTGCAAAAGTAAAAAGATAACTAAAAAATCTGCTAACTAAAGGCTTAAGCTAAGCTTATTAGTAGCTCCGCCTGGTCTCAAAAAGCCTCTTGGATGCTCCCACATCACCTTGGAATCCAAGGGTGTTCATCTTGTTAATTCTAATACTACAGTAAGTCCGCTGCCATATGTGCTTCCAATTTGGACTCCAAAATGTGTGAACTTCATATTACCTAGTGGAGCTGGTATTATGAACCACTTAATTGTCCAAATTAATGATCATTTAGTTAGGAGACATTAATTTGACCATTGACAAGCCTCATTAAGAGTGACAAGTCATCCTTGTGGCAGTAAAAGCCAATATAAAAGATGTCACAAAGATAAGTGTGGCTGAGGTGGTGTCTTACATTAGGGGTAGTGGTGTCAATTCAGCTTTGAAACCTGAATCAATGTTATTGGCAGCCAAGGCCATTTCTCCTAATCCATCTTGCTCCTTCGCAGGTATGACAAACAACCCTTGCGTCCCTTGGATAATAGATTCAGGGGCGTCTGACCACATGACTGGTTTATCTAATCTGTTTACCTCCTATTCTCCCTGTCCGGATAATATCAAAGTTAGAATAGCCGATGGATCTCTATCAGCCATAGCAGGAAAAGGAAAAATTCCTATCTCTCAAAATCTTGCCCTTAATTCTGTGTTACATGTTCCCAAACTTACCTATAACTTGTTTTATGTTAGCAAATTTACTAAAGACCAAAACTGTATTGCTAACTTTTATCCTACCTACTGTGAGTTTCAGGACTTGATATTGGGGAAGAGGATTGACAGTGCTTGGTTGGAGAATGGTCTGTATTATTTTGAAGAAGTATCAAGCTTAGGTAGATAAGTTCAAGTCGAAAATAAAGCCTCCACTTCTCTTCAAGAAGATAACATTTTGTTATGGCATCGTAGATTAGGACATCCCAGTTTTCATTATTTAGCAAAATTGGTTCCTGTTTTATTTTTTAATAAAGATCCTTATCTATTTCAATGTGAGATTTGTGAACTTGCAAAACATCATAGAGCACATTTCTGCTCAAAAATTTATGAAAAATCTTTGCCTTTCAATCTTATTCATAGCGATCTCTGGGGTCTATCCCGTGTGAAAAATATTTCGGGTTCAAGATGGTTTATATCTTTTATTAATGACCATACTCGTTTGACATGGATATACCTATTAAAAGACAAATCTAAAACATTTTAGTGCTTTCAAAATTTTTACAACATGATTAAAACCCAATTTGGTGTTTCTATTCAAATTTTTCGAACGGATAATGGTCGTGAATATTTCTCTAATGTACTCGGTAATTTTTTTTCTGAAAAATGAGTCATTCATCAATTCTCCTGTATTGATAGTCCTCAACAAATGGTCTCACCGAAAGAAAAAATCGGCATCTTTTAGAAGTTACTTGGACATTAATGTTCACCTATCAAGTTCCAAAATATCTTTGGGGGGAAGTTGTTTTGATTGCTTAATACTTAATTAATCGTATGCCATCTAAAGTTCTCAATTTTCAAACACCCATTCAAATATTTAAAAAATTCTATCCAAATACAAAGTTATTACACTCTTTACCCCTAAAAACATTTGGCCTTCGTCCATATTCACAGTCAATTTCGAAGCAAACTTGATCCTAAGGCCATTAAGTGTGTTTTTTTGGGTTACTCTCCTACTCAAAAAGGATACAAGCGTTTTGATCCCATGTCTAAAAAATTCTCTGTGTCAGTCGATGTCACCTTTTTTGAACATCTTCCTTATTTCTCCAAAACTCCTCTTCAGGGGGAGATAAGCTCACAATTCGAATCGGAAGATAAGTTTTGGGAATCAGAATTAGTAGAATCAATTCCAAATATCTCTTCATTTCAAAACTCAAATGAGCCTTAAATCTCTCCAAATTTCTCTACAGTTCAAAATTCGAATAACACTCTAACTTCTCCACCAATCTCTCTAAACCAAAATTCAAATTCAGATTTTTTAGTCACTCAAAAAAATTAGCAAATTGAAAATTCAAAAAATCTTAGGAACTCGGCAAATATTTTTCCAAAAATTTGAAAAAATTATGTCTCAATCCCGGTGCTAGAAAATCACAAAGAGGGGGAGGAGTTTAACTGCCCTGAACTTCGTGTTTATACAAGGCAGAAAAATCCTAATAGGGTGATGCAAACCTTTCAACCCATACCAATACTGCCCTATCCTTCAGCCGAGATTGAGGAATCAAACGCAAAAGGTACTGATCTAAATCTACCCATAGCAACTAGAAAAGGAGTAAGAACCTGCACACAACATCCCATCGCTAAATATACCTCATCATAGATTATCTTCTGCCTATTTGTCTTTTGCCCTCAATCTGGCTTCTGTAGAAATACCCAGGAATATTGAAGAAGCTTTGGGGAAACAAGAGTGGCGTGCGGCTGTAATGGAGGAGATGAAGGCATCGGAAAAAACTAGAACCTGAAAGATTGTTAAATCGATAGAAAGCAATGTTCCTGTTGGCTGTAAATGGGTTTTCACTCTCAAATACAAGGCTAATGGATTGATTGACCGTTACAAAGTCAAGCTGACCACACACTGTTTCTGAAGTATTCGGTAGGGAGAATCATTGTGTTAATCGTATATGTTGACGACATAATAGTGACAGGTAATGATAATAAAGGTATTCAAGAAGTTAAGCAGTATCTTGGGAAGGAATTCGAAATCAAAGATCTTGGATATTTGAAGTATTTCTTAGGAATGGAAGTAGCAAGATCAAAATCGGGTATTGGAGTCATGCAAAGGAAGTATACATTGGATCTACTCAAGGAGGTCGGAATGCTAGGATGCAGGCCTAGTGAGGTTCCTATTGAACCAAACTTTAAATTGAAGGATAGTGGAGATAAGAAACAGACCAATAAGGAAAGATATTAACGACTAGTCGGTAAACTCATATATCTATCTCACACTAGACCCGATATCGCCTTCTCGGTTAGTGTGGTCAGTTAACATATGCACTCTCCAACAGACGAACATCTGGAAGCTGTGTATAAGATTTTAAGGTATTTGAAGAGAACACCTGGTAGAGGATTGCTTTTCTCTAATCAACACCCATTAAAGATTGAAGCTTATATAGATTCAGATTGGCCTGGATGTATCAATGACTGGAGGTCAACAATAGGTTTCTGTACATATGTGGCAGGTAATCTGGTCTCTTGGCGAAGTAAAAAACAAACTGTTGTGGCGCGAAGCAGTGCTGAGGTAGAATTCAAGGCTACAGCTCAAGCTATATGTGAACTGTTGTGGCTTAAAAAACTAGTCGAAGAAATGGGTATTAAAGTTGAAGGACCTATGAAGCTTTTCTACGACAACAAGGTAACAATTAACATTTGTCACAATCTTGTTCAACATGACAAGATGAAACATGTTGAAATTGATAGACATTTCATTAAGGAGAAGTTAGAAGAAGGAGTTGTCTGTATGCCTTACGTACCTACAAAAGAACAGCTAGCTGATTTGTTTACAAAAGGGTTGCAGAAATAGACATTCGAAGATTTAGTGAGCAAGCTGGGTCTTTACGATGTGTACGAACCAGCTTGAGGGGTAGTGTGGGAAAACACGTGTAATTTTAGGAGTGTTGTGGTGTAGATATTTTTTAAATTTGAATTTAAACAGAACCTTGTATATAGGAGTTATCTTAGGAGTTATATTCTGATTTGATTGTTAGGAGTTATCCTAGGAGTTATATTTTGATATGATTGTTATCGGGTTAAGTTTATCCCTTTAAATAGGGCGACCTTGTACACTTTACCAAGTATCTATGAAATATTCAGTTTCTCTAATTCTTCAGATACCGAGATGGCTGCCCTTAGGTTTGGATGTTTGAAGCTTTCAAAGTGGCTCTGAACTTTTATCAACCTTGTTCCATCATCCGTGGTTATGCATCTAGCGATGTTGTTATTGTCTAAATTATGCATAATATTATTGGGAGTTGGTTGTTACTAGATTCTATGCATTTATCGTTGCTGGTGTTATCTCTCACCGGTTTGATTATGTCATCGAATTACTGGTTAGTTTTGTCGAAATGGTTAATTTTGAGTACACACGTTTTTTATGGTTAGTGATGATTCAAAATTAAAAGATTGTAAGGTTATACCCATTGTTCAAGGCTGCCGTATATGGTGAGATCTAAGAAGGTAAGTGGTAAGCAACCTCAAACCATTTTGGAGAGGCCGACTCTGGACTCGAACCTGCAGTGCATCACTCGAGCGGATCAGAATTTGCTTTTGCTCCAGATCTGACATCTTTAATGTCAATTCAGATTATGGTTGAAAAAACTTTTAAAGATACTAAGCTAAAACATTTAAAGATACTAAGCTAAAACTTTTAAAGATACTAAGCTAAGGTTTTCATGAATTAGTAGTCAAATAGGGATTACACATAACTTTTGTTTGAAGAATTTTTGTTAAATTTGATTTGGAGTGTGATTCTAATGACTAATGTAGTTGTAATTTTTTTCCTCTTAGGTATCAATGGATTGATATGCTTGGAGTCCGATAATGACTCTGAAAATGGTTCTATGAATGAAACGTGGAAGCAGAATGAAACAATGTTGAATTCCATAGAATTGACAATTCCCCTTGGTACGTTGATGTTATATCTAGTGAATTCTTTGTTTGTGGCGGTGATCTCTGAATGCAGTCATGAATTAAGAAAGTGAAAAAGGAAAAGTGAAAGGTCTAATTTTGATTATTGCTTCTGAAGTTGCAAAGGATTCCAATTTGAGCTCTAGATATATCGAGTCCAGATTGCCATCTGGTAAGTTCCTATCCCATCTACTGATTATATGAATGTTGTGGTGATGTCTGAGTGCGGTCATGAGTTATGAAAGTAGAAAAAATTGAAATAAACTGTTCATTATATGGAATTGACCTTCAGATGCCTTTAGGGAAGTTACACAAGAAATTTTAACGGGGAATGTTCATGTAGCGCAAGTGTTCGGGTATAGTTTTTCACATCCAAATTCATCTGAAGATGATATTGTTCAGGTACTACCTCTTGATGCATAATGATATTGACATTTATTATTGCTATTATTTGTTCTTTAGAAGCAGTTGGTGAATTTTTCTTGATTTCCTTTTTTCTCTGGATCAATGTCGTAAATATGAGACTTGGAGTATATATGTGCACCCACTTGTATATCTAAGTTTGCCTCCTGGTGATAATTAGTTTTTTATGACTCGTTTATGCTGACGCTAGAATAAGTTTGTGTCAAGAATTATATTTGATGTAAAATTTAAAATTTTTGTGTTTGTAGTTTTCGTTAGTTATGTTCAGATGTGTATGAGAAAGGAGTAGGGAAGTGCTTCCTTTGGAAGTTCAAGTTGCGCGTGGTGCTAGGGGTGGGCACCAACTTCGACGAAGTTAGAAAGCATAGATCCGAACTCCGACTTTGACTATAGTCAGAGTTCATTTTTCCCTCAGATTTCGACCAACTATAATTCCGTCTCTGATTCTGCTTGCTGGAGGCGGAGCGGAAGTGGATCGAAGCAAAAAAAAAAAAAAATTAGTTGAAAAATCCAAACAAAAACCTGAAAAGAAATAAAAAATTCACCAAAAACACAAGACACAAAAATAAATCTAAAACCAAATGTGTATGGGTGATTTAGGGTTATATCTATCTAAGAAAATACCTAGCACCTTGAATTTTTATTTCTTACATATTTTTTCCCAAAAAAAATCACATCGCCTATTTCTATCACATGTTCAATCATTTAATATTTGGTTAATTTATAATTTAACGAAATTTTTTTGCACACATTATTCATATATGTTAGTATACACATGTTAAGAAAATTTTGTATATTAGGTATTTTAAGAAAATTTTGTCAATTTTTTTTAGAAAAGAATGGGTAAAAATTAATTTTAAATGATGTAATCAAAGAAAGGAAGGAAAGAAAATTTATTATTTAATATAATGAGATTGATTTTTTGGATGTTCGAATTTTATGATTAGCGTATATATATATATATATATATAAAAGACAAAGAGAGATTTATTATCGGATGGCCATTGTTGTTGAGTTCTTTGTTGAGATCTAAGCCTAGATCTGTGAGATGTCTACTGTGGCTCAATTGGAGGAGCGTTGAGTCGACTGTGATTCAATAAGAGGGAGCCTGTATGAGTGAGGGAGCACCCATCATCAACTGAAAGAAGAGGGAGAAAGAACGTCGACCGAAAGAAGAGAGAGAACATCGATTGGGAGAGAAGAATGTCGATTGAGAATGTGTGAGAGAGAGTGGAAATAAAATATTGGGGTGGGCCAGTAGTGAGTTTAGGGTGATGGGGATCATGTAGGAATTGGATAAATATTATAAATTAGTTATGAGAGTTATTTAGATACTTTTAATATTTTTCTTTTAAGTAATTTTTTTTAATTTTTAAGGGTTTATTTGTCATTATTTATTTGTTTTAGGGTTTAGTTTTCCTATATAAAAGGATGCATGAAAAGATTTTATTTAAATTAGACTTTGATTATTATTGAATACTCTTCAAATTCTTTCTCTTTTCTCATCTCTTTCTTCTTCTCTTCTCATCTCTAATTCTTCCCTTCCTAGTCTACATCAATTTGGTATCAAAACTAATACGATTTATATCAATTTGGTATTAGAGTACAAACTCTAAAACAAATAAATAATCTATCTAGGCTTCTTTGGATTGCTTGCCAATACTGTTTAGCGGAACCCTCCAACATCAATTTAGCAAAACGGACGCAATGGGATTACGACATGTCATGCCAATCAAAGTATTCTTCTAAATTAGCTAACCAATCCAAGAATTCAAAAGGAGACAATTTTGAGAAGCTCCATTGATGGGAATGGTGTTGGAGTCCCTATATAGGGTAAGATAGACATTAAGTTAGCTTTAGCAAGGGTTAATGTTGGAATTTTATTTAATCGTTTAAAAGGGAAAGAACAACTTCGTGGGAAGTCATTTTAGGACCATTTTGAGAAGCCAAGAAGGCCATGTTTGATTTAGTTTTCTAAAACTGTTTTTTGTTCTCAAAATTTCGAAAACACCTAAAACCTGTTTATTTAGCATTTTTGTTCTCTAAATTTTGGGAAAAAATGAGATTTGAGTTAAAGAAACAGAAAATAAGTGTAGCATGTTTTCAGAGTTTTCTTTGAAAATTTGGGAAATAAGGAGAACAATTTTGAATGTTCAGATATGGGTATATATATCCTATATATATATATAAATTGGTATATATAAATATATGTATAAATATATATAAATATACATATATATAGGATATATATGAATATATATTAGAGATTATAATATATATATATATATATATATATTTATTTATATATATGGGTATATATATCCTATTTATATCCTATATTTTTATATACAGGATATATACCAATTTATATATATATATATATATGTTTATATATATATACATTTATATTTATATATATAAATACGTATAAATTTATATATATTATGAAATTGTCAATATAAAAATTACTTTTTTATATTTTTTTATTAATGTTTGAATTACTGTTCAAATATATATTTAGGCTGTCCAAGCAGGTTTTACTATTTTTTATATTGTAAAATTATTTTTGAAATCATCTAACCAAATAAGTTTTTTATCTCAAAAAATATTAAAACTACTTTCTTAAAACTGTTTTCGGATACTATTTTTTGAAACGCAAACCAAGCAGGCCCTAACTTTTCAAACTCTTATAGAATGGAACAAACTTTTTTAAATGGACTTCTAGAACTCAAAAGTCCGTCTAGATGTGCCGCTACACACACCCTCAATAATTGGGATTTTAGAGAAAGCATCCTAAGAAAGACATTGTCATATACACACATGCTTAATAGAAAGAATTTATATTGGGCAGGGCAACTTACTAATAAATTATTTACTTATGTGAGTGCGACAGATAGTGTGTGTAGGCGGCTAATTCTAATAAAGGGAGTGAATTTTTCCCTATAGAAAATATGGAATGACGATCACTCTTCCTTGTCACTTTTTGTAACCTGAGAAGTGAGATGAAATGTTATACTGTTTTGACTTTTTTTCCCTGAAGCAAATGTCTTGGGAGAACTTGTTTTGTTTCTCTTTTCTTTGTAGTTGAACTTGTCTCTAGTAGTCATGTGCTCTAGCTTGCTCTGCAGGGGTGTAAGTTTGGTGGGCTAATCCGAACTTGACCCAAAAAATTCAGTACTTTGCATAGGGTTTCAATTCTTGGTTTGGGCGTGGGCAAAAAGACCTCAACTCAGTTTGAACTTGGGCAATATTTCGGTTGAGGCTTCAGGCTGATTGGGTCCAACTTGAACCCAGATTGAAATGATAAAATCAACCTGATTTCAACCCAAAATTGGACTAGAAAACGAAGAATTATTGCTATACATGCGATGTTAGGGAGTTGTGCCACACTATTGTTACTTATTCATTCTCAAAGACTCACACCTTCTTTTTTCCCTTTCTCAAATTCAATCCTCGCATTATCTCTCTCTCTCTCTCTCCCCCTTTCTTTCATGTTGCACCAGCGCACCACCGTCCACTCATCCATTATCAATCATCATGTCTCGGTCCAAACCAGACCTTGGATCTGTTGATGAAAGGGATGTCTATGACTAGGGTGTACCGGTGGTTGGAGGAGATTACGCTCAACTCTCAAGACACTAGTGGTGGCTAATGAGACCTTGTAGTTGCTTTCTGAGTCATTTAAGGACTTCAAGCTTTTGGTGGTTGGTGTTAACTTCCTCACTATTGAAGTGCTCTTTGCCATTGCTTACTATCACAAGGTTATTCTCTTTCACACTTTGTCTCATTATGTTCTTTGGTACATTGATTGTTGCGTTGAGACAGTTTGGGAGGAGAAATGGATATTAATGTTTGACCCTATTGTATAGTTAAAATTTTTTCATTTTGGTTTTTAATTTAGTTGCGAGTGATGTGAAAACTATATATAAACTTTAGGTTCAATTTTGGGTTTGAATGCAAAATTCTATTTTGGCTTAAATTTGGTTTTACTTGATGGGAAACCTGAAACTCAACTCGAGTTCAAATATCTAATTATGAAGTTGAGCTTGGGTTGAAGGTGCTCAAGTTGACAGTTGCGTTGGGTTGGGTTGCGCTCGGTTTGCGGATTTTTTTACTTGGTTTGAGCCTTCAACCCACCCAACCTTGCTTGAGTTGCATAGGCTTGTGCAGCACTTGTCTAGAGTGTGAGCAAGACAGAGAAGTGTATTTCAGGCGTGCAAAACACTCACACACACTCAATACCATCACACTGGTTGTATTTTGGATTAGAAAAACGTAAAAGGAACACTATTTTACCAACTCAACAAATATAGCTTATATCTGGTGTTTTGTTTTTGTTTGATTGTTTCTCCTTTGAAAAATTTTAAAATCAACATATTGACAAATAATGGTCATCCACAAGAATTAATTGAAGTAAAAAAACTTATTGATTAGATGAAGTCATGAAGAAAGAGCTGGCTGGAGATGAATCTCTAGGTCTCCACTGGGGTGTTATATTCAATCTACTAAGAATCTTTATTTTGCTTTTGAATGCTCTCTCCAAAAAGAAGTGTATTTTTTCATCTCTTGTGAAAATTGTGCACCCTCCCTCCCTTCCCTTCTGCCCTCTCTCTCTCTAAGTGAGCTATGTTCCTGATGACAATTGTGATTCTTCTCTGAAAATCAAGGTATTCGTGACGATTAAATGGTTGTGTTGCTAATAGAAAGGCTTACAACCATAAGAGCAACACCAACATTGTCAATGCCAACAACTGTGCAGAAGAAGTGAAAGTACATGATATTCAATGAATTTTGGGGATACAAGGGATAGCAGTGGTGGTGGGCATAGTAGAATGGGTATTTTGGTCATTAAAATTTCCCTCACACTAATATTACTTTTTTAGCAGCATCGAGCTAACTTCTGTCAATTCGGATGAAAAATCTAAAGATTTCGCTCGGGTCCAAAAGCACAAGGATTACATGCAAGTTTTTGAACTATAGGGAGGCGATGTGTATTGGGGGGAAATTACACGAAATCTATAATTTGTCCTTTATTATATGTGTTGCAATGGTTTGATGAAGTCCTTTGCAGGTACCTTATTGTCCGGAGCAAGAAATTGACAGGCTGGAGCTGATAGATAATGTCTTGAGACCGAAAGGTAAATGTAAAGATAATGCATATAAGAAAAGGAACATGGATGAAGCAATAGGAAAAAGGAGGATATCTAAGGAAGAAAGAGTCCGTTTAAAGGAAGAAAAAAACAACAGAAGGAAGTAAGTCTTTATCCTGTTAGTATTTAGTTGAGCTTAAAATATGCCTTGTAGATATATGACCTGATTTATATGCACAATACAGCAAGAAAAGTTGCAAAAAGAAGTTCTGAGGGCTGAAGCTGTGGAGATGAAAAAACTACAAAAAGAAAGGCAAAAGTGGGAAAAGGGGAAGTTTGCTTTAAAATCAATTGTGGCTGAAATTGACCCTAAAATAGTTGAACTGGGTTCAGTTGGAGGCACGGCCTTTCTATACACTGCCTATATTTATTTCTGCAATTCAATATCCATTTCTGGTAATGTGCTGACACTTCCTTTGCTTTCATAATTCAGGACATCTGCTTACAAGGTTTGCAGAAAAAGGTCTTACATATCGTATAACGTCAAACCCAATTGAACGATCTATTGTGTGGACAATGGCTGTTCCAGAACAAATTTCACAGGTCGTAAATGGGCATAATTTAATGAAAATTTCTGTACGCCTACGATCTTTGAGCACCATTTTCCTTTTGTTCTGCACCATTGCGCCTTCTGTCCAAATTACAAAATTTCATTTTGTGAATAAGTGAAGTGGAGCTAATGAATTTATATAGTAGGGGTGGATTTTGAACCCTTCACCAAAGAGAGCTTCACAGAAAATTGAATATGCATGATATAGAGAATTTGATAATGTTGTTGTATCTACTTCAATTCAAAGATCAAATAGAGGAAAAGGATCTTTGTTGATTGTCATCAAGGGCTGTTTTTTTGTGCTGGTTGTCTTATTGTCTTCTACATATTTATGTACAAACTATTTGAGGAAGTGTCATACTCAGTTTGTACCATTTCCATTAGTTTTTCAATTTATTTGTTCTATGCGTTTACTGTCCTTTATTTATTAAGATCTCTCTGTTGTTTTGTACAATTTGGATTTGACTTGCTGGTCTCAATTTTGCCATCCACAATTTGTTGTTGGGATTCCAAATGCTAAAAAGTATACTTTTTGCTTGCGTTTTGAGAGATGTTGATGTCATCTTTGTATCGCAGCTCTCGTCTGAGAGGATCGAAATTCAATATGTGTTACTCGTATATGAAGCCGAAGAGTTCTGCAACCTTGTCATGAATGAATCCCTTATGACTCATGTTTCCTGTGTTCGAAGTCATTATCCAACTCATACAATTTGCTGCCTTACTAATCGACTCATGGCATATATCAATAAAAGGTTTGTGGCCCCAGTTATTGTCCTTCTGTTTATACTAGCAATGCACCTCACTGTACATGAGCACATTTTGGTAGTAAATTTTTTTTATTAAATCTCTAGAAACCATAAAGCATATGTGTAATTAAGCTAAACAACACCCAATATTATAATAATCCACCTGCGTAGAAGTGGAGTTTGCTATGCCCTCATAAACAAGAGGAGTACATTGACTTGAGAAAGACAGGTGCATAATTGAAATACGGGGCATTTAGGAGAGATTTCTGTTGAGCAAAAACATTTTTGTGGATTTTGAAGGGTTGTCTGGAGAGTTGATTCGTGTTACGGAGTTGAATTGTTTTGGATTGTTTGCTTGCAGATTCAATAGAGGAAGGTTAACATGGTTGAACGAATCAATGGGTTTATGCTATGCAATGGAATAGAAAGGAGATGTTTTTGAGAAACATTTGGAGATTTTGTTTGAGTTACTAAGTTGTTGACTAATGGCAGGAGGATGGGTTTGATCATTCCAAAGGGTGTTGAAGGAAAAGGATGGAAATCTTTTCAGAGATTGTTTGAAAAGGTAATTCAGATTTTTAGCAGGGGAATAGAATTCTTACAGGGGAGAATTATGAAGGAGGAATGAAAGCACATTCTATTATTGTCACAAGGACTCTAGTACTATCGAAGGAATGCAGTTATCTCTAGAGAGTTCGAGAAATGGACATTTGTTGTGGTTTGCATCCAGGAAAGTTTATTTCACCCATAGAGAATGATTTAGGAGTTGTCCAATATCCCTAATATTCTGTGAGGTATATATATTACACTAAGTGTAAACCCTAACAACATTATAATAATACTCTCAAAAGATGTTAATGTTGAATGTCTATTGGTATATCTTATATTGTATTTTTTATGTAGTGATATCATGATATGAATTTTTAGAATTAGGGGAAGGATGAATTGAAAGATTATTATGATAATATTTTTGTTTTATCACATGATTATATCTATATATACACACACATATACATACATACATATACATATACATATTATTTAATGTGTTCGTGTCCTACTTTTTTTGAAAAATTGTGTAGATGTGCTCAAGTTGTCTTGTATCTATGTTCATCCTTCTTGGATTGTAAACTTCAGTCGTGAGGAACAGATGAGGATGTTGGGGGAAGGTTTTAGCAAATTGGGTACATTGCTCGCGAAGTTGAAGACGATGAAAAGAGGGATAGAGGAACGTGGCAAAAATATATGTATGAGTGTACACAAGTTAGGTGGAAATAAGGATAACAATAGCAAAGATATGACTATTGGGAATGTGCTAAAACAGATTGTTAATGACGTTTAAATACGTTAATTACCAAGGTAATTGGGGTTTGAGTGGTAATTTGAATTTTAAATAGGTTTTACAGCTGGGTAATAGCTGTAAGAATATGGGCCCTCAGAAGATGGGCTTCCATAAAATTGATGAAGTCAAAGTAGTTGAGCTAGGTATTTCCAATGGGTTAAGTGGAATTTGGAGAGTGGGCTCGGTAAAGATTAAAAATGTTTAGCCTTTTAAAGGAATAGTGCGGCCCATCCAACTAAAAGCCCAAGCTCTATTTCTTTTAAGCATAGTTATCAAAATCGTACGATTCGGTTCGATACAGACTAGTGTTGTGAAAAGCGAGCCTAAGTGCGAGAAGCGAAGAGCGAAGCGAGCCTTGGTTGCCTTGAACATCTCGGGCGAAGCGTGGTTAATTAAAGTGATAAAAACGTGAGCCTAGGCGACGAAGCGAAGAAGTGAGTCATGCGAGAAAAGCGAACGCCTGACAGTTTCTTAATTTTCTGCTTTTTCTCCCCTCATCCTTCTTCTTCTTCTTCCTTAACATTAACCAAACCAAACCCTAGCAGAGATGATGTTATATGTGTATATATATAAAATAAATTGATTAATTCATCTAACAATATCATATGACAATCTATCTTATTATGATTAGATGATGTTAAATGCTCTGTTTGATGTGAATGCTCTTGTTAATCAATTTGTTTGGTTAATTAAATTGATTAATCAATTTGCTATATGCTCTATTTGATTAATCAATTTGTGAATGACCTATTTAGTGGTGATATTAATCAATTATGGTGGAAGTCGAAAACCAACATTTGCTAATTTTACATTTA